>VXAL01003830.1:8564-26028 GCA_013399475.1 Chauna torquata | reverse complement strand
GAGGTGCCGCGGGGAAGTCGGCGGCGGGGCTTTCCCAGCCGCAGTGCCAAGCATCTCTGCGCTCTGGCGAGAGAGGGCGGGGGGAGGCTTTCACATCCTCAAACCCCAGGGAAACATCTGCCGCGGCAGCAGCTCCAGCCTCAACCGTCCAGCTGCTTACACGTAATTAATCCCAATCCATTAACGCACCAGCACGTACGCGTGCACCGCTGCTCATGGGGAAACACCCAGGCCTGTGATGGGGCAGGGGCAGCACCTATTGGTGGCAGAAGGTCCGGTGGCCTTGCTTCATGCTCACTGAAGTTGTTCCTGACCAAAAAAAAAAAAGCGATGAAGTTTCCATTGCAAAACCGAAGTGTGCTGATCTAGTCAGGGTCATGAGCATTTATAGCGGTGCTGCTATGACACTGCTTCACTGCGCTGCTGCAAAAAGGCTGTTAAGAAAGTTTGGAGTCCTAGAGCATTTGCATGTTTCTGCGGCACAAGAGTATTTATTTTGTAGTAGGTTAGAGAAAGGAAATTTTGAAAGAATGGAGGGGGGAAAGATGAGTTGTCTAGGAAGCAAGTGAAGTCTGGCAGGAAGATTTCACTGTATTGGAAAATTTGGTATGTTGTTACTGTGCCAGAGAAGAAAAATAGCAATTTACATCAAAGAAAGAACAAGACTGCTCCATAGGAATCTTAAAGCAAGGTAAAAGGCGGACAACTCATAAAGAATGCTTGCGTAGACATGTGACCAGCTCCTCCATGTGCTTCCTTCTATCACAGATTACTTCTGAAAACTGGCAGTAGAAATCATTCAGCTGTTGTTGTCAAATGTGCTTCCCAGGGTAATCTGGACAGAATCTCTGTAAACGAAATCCAGGATAAAGCTTTAATTGCATTTCACTCTGTAAAGTGAATACAAGAAAACATGAGTCATCCTTGGAATGGCTTCCATCTTGTGCCTTACTTGGATCCCATGTCTGATTTCCTGTTAATCAAGAGCAAGTTAGGAATTCAGGAAAGTTACAGCTTTGTGACACTAAGATAAATGAGAGAAGGATCAGACTCAGTGCCCTAATTTATCCTGACAAGTCCATAACGTAAAGGCCCCATAGTGTGAATTGAGCTGTCCAAATAAACATAGTTTGATTTTTCTGAAGTGCCAGACCTTTGCAGATGGCACTGAATTCATGCAGAGTGGACCGCTATAAATCAGACTGCTTTTTTCAGATTGCTAAATGAAGACTACCGAGTTTGGGATTAGGAAATGAGTGCTACATATTCTGACCTGGGACATTGGTGGGTTTGCCAAACAATAGAACAAATGGTAAAGCTGCTGGAAATAAGGCTGCTCAGAATACTGTGATGTCCATGTGATTTACTTATTACAGGTAATAATTATAGGTTTTATGTATTTGCATTTATCTGTGGTTGCGTTTCATAAATTTTGTGTTAAATCTGTGTTTCAGTATAATTCATATTTGTTGTCTAGATATAGACAGAATCGTTTATTTTAAAATAAGTCAATGAAAGCACTAGATAATCTTAAATAAAATAAAAGCTTCATAATTTTGCTTTTACTAGATGAATAAGTATTTGGTAGTGTCATTTCAAGTTTTTGTGTGTCCCTGTGAAGGACTAGGTTGCTGTGGTACACAAGCCATGTTTCACACCAGGAGATATTTCATTGTGAGGTAGTTTCCGTTGTTTCCAGGAAAGAATTCACTACTTAAGCCGCAGCTGCTTCGCACTGATGCTCTGGATGATGACCTCTAGTTTTACTGTGGTTTGTTTGCTAGGACTTCAGAAACCTGAAGAAACAGGAGCAAGTGGAGTCTTTTAAATTTACTGCCACGTAAGGGAGACAGAGAAGAATGACCGTGGTTTCCCATGGAGCTGACAGACAGGCAAGTGCCTTTAAGGATTCCGCCATGTTAGTTGAACCACTTCACAGGATGGATCACCAACAGTATCAAAACCTGTCAAAGAAGACATCATGCCTTTTGTGAGAGGTCCTGAGAACAGACATGACTTTGCCTGCTTTGAAAGAAAGATAGTAATTCTTTCCTTAAATTTCATCCATATACCCCTCCAGTCGGGTCAAATTACCCCTTATTCCCACACCGAGATGATGTGCCTTTAGTAGATCCCTGCTCAGGTTTTGTGAGCGTGGGAGGGAATGCTGACCTGCAGCCCAATGTTGGAAGAGCTATTGAATCCCTGGTGGACTACAGTGATGTGAAACCTCACCAGCGGGTCCCCATCACAGGAAAGGGGGTCCGGACTGCCCACAGGAGCCATATGATCCTCCTGGAGGAAACCAGCCAGGACAGGCAATGGAACTCCAGGGCTGTGCCAGCTGCTTCAGTCAGGGCAAGACTTGGAGGTAAAGCAAACTACTGTTTTTGTTTCTTAATCACTAACAAAAATTGGTGATGTTTAACAAATGAATAAAACTAGTTTCTGAACACCATCCCCAAGGTTATGAAAGAATAACCTTATGAAATATATTTGCGCTGGATATTTGAACTGAATGGAACTGCTGGAGAATGTTTGTTTGATTCGCTGTCTTTGTTGTAGCAAAGAAGTACAAGTTAGCAAATTCTAATGAACGTTTCCAAAAAAAAAAAAATCTTTGAAGCTAAATAATGTTTTAAAGAATGTATGTAAATTGTGAAGTTACATACAGTAGTCATAATGAGCACCTGTTTTAATGTAACCTGTAATAACAAATCACTGCAAAGTGTCAGGAAATCCCCTGAATTTTCTGTGTCTTTTAGCATTTTCTGGCAAGTAGCAGTGCAGAGCATTTAAGACTTTGTCCAATGTCTAGTTGATGAGAGAACAGAAATCGTTTAGGATTGCCATCACATCTTGGTCAAAGTACGTATTACCTTCTTACTTTATTTCAATGTGTTGCAAGTAAAGTTGGGTCTGATCATTTCATATTAATTACAGCATCAAAATGGAAATTTGCTGTTTCTAATGGGAAGCAAAATTGGGTTGATGGTTAATATTCAAAACCATAGTCTGATGAAAATTCTGGAAAGCATGAATATCTATCTAGGGCTTATAAAGGCAGACATTATGAGTGGTAAGCAGTGTGGTTGAGCTTTACTAAAGATTTAGCCAATTCCCACAATTTTCGTAGAGAAATGCTTATTACAGCTAGAACAAAAGTTGATGAGAACTCAGACAATGTGCTAAAGTCTTATAGATGGGGAGGGCGTTTCTTAGAACATGATAAAGAAATGTAAATAAGCTGCTTACTCCATTTTACCATACAGAGATAACACACAAACTTCATAGTCAATTGTACTTTATTCGTATTATTGTCACCGTGAAGCCTCTACATACAAGAAATTCAGACACTGTTGTTGGTTCCTTGTTTCTGTCTTAGAAATTTTCACTTTAAAGCACTTTAAGCCTATTGCATTTCTGTAACAGAACCCAAAAGAATCGAAGAAACCACAGAGGATAAGAAAATCAGACCCTATAATTTTTCTTTTTTTTTTCTTGTTTATTCCATATCATTTTTGCCCTGATTTCTTAGTTTCTCTGATTTCCACGTACTTATGAAATCAGACCTCAGACATCAATCAGAACTGATCAGCTCTTTTTTTCTGCAAGGCTCTGGAAAAACAAAGGGGAAGGAAGGTTTGAGGTATGTGATTCCATCTGGTCATTAATTTTTCCAATTCAAAGAAAAGCAGACAGACACAGAGACAGTGATACTATGGCAGATAGAGGCACTCCTGAAATGAACACAGACAAAATCTGAAACTGAATGTCATCAAATCGATCTGGGTTACTGTCAAGAAAATGGTCCAGAATGGAGAGTAGCTCCAGAAAGCAGAAAGGAACTGTCTGGTGACTTTCTGTTGATTTTCCGTTCGGCAAAGTTAACTATTAGAGTGAAATACTGACTTCACTGAAGCTGTCTACGAAAGTCAAACTTAACTCGAGTACAAAACCTTAAGAGTCCAGCATAAATTTATTAGGGAAGGCTCTGCAAATGTTCTTCCAAACCTAGTATACATTTACAAGTTTTCCTGTGATGCTGAGGTATTCACTACAAATGTGTAAGTATAGATAAAAAAGTAGTTGTTTTAAGTTACTACTTCTAATGAGATTGCATAAACAAAATCCAGATTTCAGCTATACAATTCAGGGCCCAACTGCCAACCCACAGGCACGTGATGCTCTGAAAGTTGCTAATCTTTCTAGACATCAGTCCTGAGACATTCCACAGCTAAGTTGTTTGGGGAAGTTGTGCTGAAAGAGAGATCTGTCAGGCATTTTGCAAGCAAATTCTACGGTCAGTTTCTCCACCATGTTGGTGATGAATGGAAAAAAGCAGAGACAGAAGCAGCCTTTGAGACGGATGAGCTGAGGTATATAAAACATCTGCAATACACAGGATGTTTTCTGTTGTGAGAAAATGTAGTGCTATGACTGTGGCAGTCGACACTGTTACTTTGAACTTCACCAGCGGCCTTTTGCGTCTGCTGAGCAAAGCAAGTTTATGGAACAGTGAGGCTCTGTGATATCAAAGCATGGTGAGAAGCTGGCAAAGAAGGTCATTTTAAGACTGCAGAATCACAGCCTACCAGAGAAGGGAGATAGAACTATTCTTCATGTATTCTCGCTTGGTGTAGGAAAGGTGCACAGTGCTGGAAGACAAGGTCTTTAGGAAGCTGACCGTGTTTGCCTGTAGAGTCCTTCTCTAACTCATACGACAACAGAATTTTCTCTGTTCCTGTAGTTTCAAGTTTCTTCTCACTGTTTAGAATTTGATCCTACAGGTATATTGGTACATGGAAACCTAGTGATGAAGCCCTCATATCCAGTTTGTAATTATTGCTCTGTTCTGTATGGCTTAACATAGAGATGGCCTTGAGGACTGCAGAAGGAGCCAGGAACTCTGATAAGTCTGATAAGGAGCAGAGATGACTTCCTTCTTGCCCCTACCAGAAGTTGACACATCTGTAGATAGTTTTCTTCAAAAACTGGGAAATGGGAAACGCTATAGAGCTTATCTATAGGCTAGATACTAACCCTAGTCTATAAAATATAAGCAGTTAACTCCTGCTGATACTAGAGTGGCCATATTTGGGTCTGTCCAAAAACCCAGCTGGTCCAATATTCCATCCAAGACAATGGGTAATTAACAAACACCAGAACTGAACAAGTATGTCATTGTACTTCCCCAGAGTATTCTCCTATCTTGTGATGATATGTGGACTGGGGATTCCTGACCAGGAGGTGGTGTGCTTGTAGTTAGTAGTTATGGATTCATAATATGTCTTCATTAATATATCCAGTTGCTTTTTGAACCCATAACTTAACTTCCAACACTTTATTTCCAGATAATTTGTGATTATGTTAAGCAACAAAGACCTAAACCCAGATGGGTTACCTCCAGGTCTCTCTACCAGACATCTCCATCCACCTTGAAAATTGACCATTTATCCCTTCCCTCTGTCTCTGCTCTAATAAATATCTTCATTCCATTGTTGCTTTAGGAGGCTCTGTGGAAGAATTTTATGCAGAACTTGTTGAAGTAGTTGTGGTCACGTTATACTCCTTCCTAATGGCCTTTCACTAGGAGGAGTTCTCTTCAAAGTGGTTCCACCCCTGAAGCAAGAAGCATTTTCTCCAGAGCAGCGATAATCCAGGATTAAGCTGCACATTGAGTATGAGGCATATCAGCCTCTCAAATGATGTTAGAAAATGACTGTAGCCAATGCTGGTGCTGCCTCACTTTGGAACATTCATACTTAGTGAGACAGAACCTTTTACCTGCCCACAGAAAGAAGAAAAGCTAGTCAGAGGCAACAACATGAAAAGCAAACAGGAAAAAAATGTGCAACTTAAAAACCACAAAAATAAGAAATTGAGGTACTCATAAATAACATGCATAGCTCATATCTATTGCAGCATATAAACAAAATCAACTGAGAATGCAAACTGGCCTCCAAGTAGGCTCAAGAATATCTGTCGTAAAAAGTGCTATTAAATAGTTATCCATAACACAATGAAATTTGTAATAGCATACTGCCTAATAAGGTAATTTCTGGATAAGTTTATCCAGAAAATAATGCATAAAAACCCCAAACAACCTCTCAAGGTCTGAGTGCCATTGCATAAACCATAACTGTGGTTTCGCTAAGGATTTGATTACTTACCGTCTCTGCAATCATGTATTTTCCTGCACATTTGTTTTTGACATGCTCAGTAGCAGAGAGATGTTTGTTTATTTAACAACTTTGTTCTTTATCTGTTACTTGTTTTGTCACGCATGTCTTTCCAATCTAAACTGTTGTTTTTATGCTTATGTATAATCAGTTTTCAGTGGGTGATTTAGGCATTTTCTTTCAAAAGAAAAGAGAAGTAATGTTAGTGGGTTATATTTATTTTTCATAGGTAAAGAGAAGTAGAATAATTCACCAAAGAGCTAAACAAAAGAATCTGGAAGAGTTATCTGTATATCCTTCAGTTGGCATTATTATCTCTTGCTAGACCCTCTGAAGTCAATATTACTACTAATTTTAAAACATAAAAAGTCAAAAACAGTGCACAGTTTTCAAGCAACGGCGAAGTGCAGTAAAGCTTGTAAGACTGCTGGTTTTGTGAAACCTCTCTGCATATGTCTTTATGTGGTTGCATAAGAATCTCACTTTTTCCTTTAAAAACAAAACAAAAAGATATTTTAGCTTTCATGGTTTCTGGGAAATGGCTTACAAAACTGAATGAGTACATCTTCAGTTTCTGACTCAGAATCCAAACCGGAAAATAGCAAAATTCATTATCCGTCATTGAATCCTGCTTTGTCAGATTAGGGACTAGTTTAAGTAATAAACTGACACTGACCGCATCATTATGATCTTGATAGTTAAAAGTGACAAAGCCAAGACACTGAGTGACCAACTTGGACAAGAACAGATCATGCCATTTTTGATCCTGTGGACTAAAGAAATCACGAGGGACATTGAAACCTCCAGAAACTTGATTTAAAGAAAAAATATTGTAGTTCTTGTGCTAGATCTTGCCACTGAAAACAATATGAGAAGTAAATGATAGAAGATTAATTATCCCAGCAGCAGGACAGTAGTGTCAAGAGAGCAAATTACAGTATACAGTGCAAAGAGCAGAGATCTGTAGAAATTCGTGTGTACAATTACCAAAGCAAATGTGAAATTATATGCAGATCCTCCTAAGGACACTGTAGCTGAAATGAGTTTTACACATACAGGACAAGGAATAATTGTTGCAACCTTTAGCACTTTAATCAATGAACAAGAGGAAAACTATTTTTATGGAACTACTAGGACATATACATATATATGAGCAATCTACCTATTTACTGTAGAGGGCACTAGTACACGTGTATCTATGAAGTAATTACAAAATTTCAGACATAAAAGTTAATGGAAGCATTCCCTTATGAGTACAAGTCATATATTTGCAGATAGCATTTAAAGTTTACACCTGGCCAAGGCAATGAAGATGCATCCACCATCTTTGCTGCAAGCACTGTGGCTATTTAAGAGACATTTTCCAATGGAATTGTTTTAGTCAGAGAGGAGTTCAGTTTGAAAGAGCACTTCACAGTACAAATATCTATAAATTCTTTCAAGCTTTTCGGAAGCAGCAACTTAAATTTACAGCATACTGTGCAAAAAGCTCTTTTAAAAAGCAGGTTGCATTATTTTGCTATCTACATAGAGCACTATGACACTAAACCTAGTCACTTTTGCCTAAAGCTGTGGTTTTGTTTTAAACTTTGAGTGACTAGTTCTGCAAGAACTAACTTTTCATTCTGCACAGTGGTTTCCAACTTTTAGTCTTTGAACAATTTTCTCCAATGTATACCTTTGCAAATTTATTTTAGTACAAATAACTAGGAAAAGTACCTCTATTATGATTTAGCTTACGTTTGCTACATAGAGCTTTGTATGCATGGCAAATTTTTAGGGGCTCTGGAAGCACGTTCAAAAGGAAGGCATAAATGAGTGTTCATCTTGAGGGAGATGAAACTTGGGTATTATACCATCTTTCTGTTTGGCAGCAGCTCTCTTGGTTACTAGCATGTACTGGCTTACCAGTCAGTACATATGTGACTCAACAGTAATTGCAGGCTATGGCCTCTTGATGGGTAAGCCTCCTTTACAGGACCTGGTCAGGAAGATCTCAGGTTATTGAAATATGAAGTTGGGATGATGATGGAGGGAAAGAAATGTCTTCAGGAAATCATTCACGTACTGGTCATAGAATAGCTTGTTTATTGCTAACAAGGTTGGCAAAAACTATGTAACTGTAGAAATGCAGTATGTAATTAGTAGTTTGGGTTGCATTAGCAAGCTTTTGTTATTATGATTGCAAGTTTGATATTTTCCTTTATACATTTAATTCTGTATGTGACAATATGTGAAGTTGGCAAAACCATAGCAAAGTATGTTGTGATATTATTTATCATTTACTTTCGGCTTCCATATAGTTAATTTAATGTAGAATCATAGAATATCCTGAGTTGGAAGGCACCCACAAGGATTGTTGAGTCCAACTCCTGATTCCATGCAGGACCACCCAAAAACCAGGCCATATGTCTGAGAACATTGTCCGAACACTTCTTGAACTCCGGCAGGCTCAGTGCCATGACCACTTCCTTGGGCATCCTGTTCCAGTGCCCAACCACCCTCTTGGTGAAGAACATTTTCCTAACATCCAGCCTGAACCTCCCCTGTCACAGCTTCATGCCCTTCCCTTGGGTTCCGTCGCTGTCACCAAAGAGATCAACCCTGCCCCTCCATTCCCTTCGTGAGGAAGCTGTAGGCCACCATGAGGTCTCCCCTCAAGTCTCCTCATCTCTCAGTCCAAGTGACCTCAGCCGCTCCTCATATGTCTTGCCCTCTAGACCATTCACCATCTTCGTAGCTCTCCTTTGGACACTCTGTAATAGTTTTATGTCTTATATGTATTAAGAATGTATAATATGTATACATTAAAATGTATTTTTGTGGAAACTCATAATTCTTTTCAGAGTGTAATGGGTAGCTGAACATTGGTGCATCTATTTTTATGGGAAGCCATGAGTTGTTCTCATCCAGTTTAAAACAGTAAGGATTGCTGCAAATTGGTTAACACAACAGGAAGCCCTTTCTTTCAGGTTGGACAACTCCAGTGAAAGTTGTTCCTGCTCTATCTGATCAAATTTTAGCATTTTGTATGGATCCCAGTCTCAAGGCAAGTGTCTGGTGCTCTGGTAGTAATGAAAAACATAGTTAAATCATTTCAATTCTAACTCTGCTTTCCATGTAACATACTTTTAGCATTGGTAGTGGTAGTGTAGTGAAATTAGTTTTTTTCATTTCTTCATCTAATTAGAGTAAATAAGTGCATGCCTGTAGCATGATCAGATTTTAATGGGGTGCCATTGCTCCAATAATGCTCATTTGTTTGTGCTGTTTCCCTTGTTAAGGCATTTAGACTGTAATGTGAGACTGATACTACTCATGTCATATATATGTAACTAAAGACAGACTTACAGCAAAAATACCAGTTTGTACAAAAGATACCAAAACTACAACTGAAATTATATTACTATTTTAAGAATTAGGGCAGCCTGCATTTGCTATAAATACTCATATATTTAATACTCAAGCAAAATCTTTTGAGAGCAGCCCTGATGAAAGGACTTGGGGGTGTTGGTTGATGAAAAGCTCAGCATGAGCCGGCAATGTGTACTTGCAGCCCAGAAAGACAACTGTATCCTGGGCTGCATCAGAAGAAGCATGACCAGCAGGTTGAAGGAGGTGATTCTCCCCCTCTACTCTGCTCTCATGAGACTCCACCTGGAGTACTACATTCAGCTGTGGGGCCCCCAACATAAGAAGGACATGGGGCTGTTGGAGTGAGCCTGGAGGAGGGCCACAAGGATGATCCGAGGGCTGGAGCATCTCCTGTGAAGACAGGCTGAGACAGCTGGGTTTGTTCAGCCTGGAGAAGAGGAGGCTCCAGGGAGACCTTATAGCGGCCTTCCAGTACCTAAAGGGGGCCTACAGGAAAGCTGGAGAGGGACTCTTTATCAGGGAGTGTAGTAATAGGACGAGGGGTAACAGCTTTAAAGTAAAAGAAGGTAGATTGAGATTAGATATCAGAAAGAAATTCTTTATTATGAGAGTGGTGAGGCACTGGACCATGTTGCCCAGAGAAGTTGTGGATGCCCCCTCCCTGGAGGTGTTCAAGGCCAGGCTGGATGGGGCTTTGGGCAACCCGAACTAGTGGATGGCATCCCTGCCTATGGCAGGGGGGTTGGAACCAGATGATCTTTAAGGTCCCTTCCAACACAAGCCATTCTATAAATCCATGATTCTATAAGTAAAGAGAAAGGAGTTGGAAAGAAGGGCATGAAAAAGGCGTATGTTTGCTGAAGATATGTTGGGGAGGAGAGATTTGTTAGGAAAATTCTGGGAGGAAGCGATTGGGACATAGAGGATGAACTGTCACATTGAACCTTCGTGGCACTACTGAGGCCACTGCATCTTTGTGTTGGTAGTCATTTTCCTGCCTTGTTTCCATATTTAGCTGCTCCATAACACCTATCCACGGGAAAGTTCACACATGTTTCATGTCAGAAATACACTTATGAAGTCCTCTGCTGTTATATGATTCTGTGATTCTATGTTTCTACCTTATTTGGTGCAAGTCCCAAAGAAATAAGTAAATAGAAAGACATCAATGCGTCCATAGCACAAGTCTAATTAAGTCTTTCCCATACTGAAAATGTAATGGTATCCTTCATCCTTCAATATTGATGTGATAATTCATAGTCCTTAAAGTGTTGCACATGCTTAAATAATGTTTTAAGTTGGACCCCTCTAATAGCTATGAACATCATACAGATATAGCAGGTACGTGTGAGGGACTGCAAAGTGCATTTGCTGTGCCATTTTATAAATAACATAACAAATGGAAAGCTACATTCTTGAGGAGTAGAGAGGCAAGGATATTCTGCTAGTTTTTAAACTTGTATTCACTATATTAAATTTTCCTTCCTAAGTAAAACGCTTCAGAAATAGATCCAAACTCCAAGTAGATCTCCAGTGCTGACTGGTGAAGGATGTGAAATTGCATGTTTCATTTTCTGATGCAAAAGAAAAGACTAAACTAGGAAAATGCAGATACATTCAGTTCACTCTTTAAACAAGCAATCATAGTATCATATACGTTGATAGCATTGCTTTCTGTCATCTCTTTGATTTCTTTTAGGAATCAAATGATCCTTCTGCAAGCTGGAGAGAAGAAAAATCAAGGGACTATTTCTACAGGTCAAGTACTCAAAAGTGAGACACCATTTCTTTTAAGAATAGTTTTTGTTTGCGCTTTGCTTCTTTTTTTTTTCATCTTCTTTTTGCTCTGATGTACCTTTAGGTAGCAGAGCATGTAAGACTACAAACGATTTTTCTATCACTCAGAGCTTCTGGTATTGCAACAGCAATTATTTAGCATAGGATTCATCTCATTACCTGTAGTTATCTAAAAGTTTGCATCCAGTCCGTGCCGTTCATCTCCACTTCCTCTATAGGCAGTGGAGAGAAACTAGAGTTTCCTAAAAGACGTTCTGCACATCTGTCTTCAGTAACTGTCACAGGGATGGTGTCTAATCTCTGTTTATATCATTTAACTGATTTTTCAAACTTAGACAAAAGTCCTGTCATCGCCATAAGCTTATTGGAAGATAAACTACTTCTTTCAGTTAGTAAGTGAGAAAGTTTTAAAGAGAAGCCTGTGAAACTCTGCCATAACTACTTGTTCCCCAACACGCAACATATAATTCCAGTCTTTTCATTTCTCTTTCAACTACACCTTTGTTTTTTCCACATCCTTCTTTGTGGCAGAATTTCTTATTACCTAACTACAGATGTCATTCAATAACGATTATATTGGAGCTTTTTTTGTCTCCTTTTTTGTTGTTATACAGAGCGTATGAAGAAGTTCCTTGGGATAGTATATTACCATCCAAAATCCAGCCTCTGGAATCAACAGCAGAAGTAATGGCTGATCCTGTTTCCCAGTGTTTCACAAAAAGGAGATACAATCCTGAATCTGAAATAAGCCAAGTCAGTGAACAACTTCTTGCCAACTCTTTTTAGGTTTTGCTGATGAAATGTAGCCTAAATTTTGTGTTTTACACGTAGTAAGTAATGATTTCAAATAAAAATAGTCCCCAGTGAGCGTTTAAGGTCACCATCACTCTCAATTGCTTCAAATTGTTTCATATGTTTTCCCTTTTTCCCCCTGTAAATTGGTACAGAAGAAGGTATGTGTGTGCAGTACCAAAAAACAAGACAAAGATATTGATGAAAAATTCATTGATAGGAATGATGCTGTACCGTAGCAAATCTTAAGTTAATTTGGCATTACCATCTGTAATAATTACTATTTTTACTAAATTAAAATTCAGTCCTGCAATTGGTTCTGCACAGGTCATCATTTCCCTAACAGTTTATTTCACTGGTGGATTGCTGCATAAAAAATCTATTAAGCCAAACTAATTAGGTAATGATGCCTTACAAGAAGCATGTAATTATGATTTTAGGTTGTTGGAAACCTTTGGGACAGATTTCAGACAAGATCTTTTACCTCTCCACAGAGACCTGTTAATTTATAAGTTTCATTTTTTTGTGAATATCGGGGTCCTCTGAACACTTCCTTCATGAAGTCTGTGTATTATTTCTTAAGACTAAACTCAACAGCATTCTATAACTAGAGAAGTTAAGATATTTGATTAATACCTATATGAAATGTACGCTCCAACATGCTTTTCCTGTGAGAGAGTTAAATATAAAAAGCAGAACAGAATTCTGTAAAGTAAATGCATGTCATGATTGCATACATCAGATGTTTTCATTAAGAAAACCTGACAGTAGTCATACACATTTACAGACTCAAAGTTTTATCTGCTGTCTGTAGAATCCCAAACGACCTCAGAGTGGAGCATTTTAGATGAGCCCAGTGAAGGGTGACAGGAAGTTCAGGAGGGCTCAGATACTGAACCAAGTAAAGACTGTGATGAAAAGGGTGTCAAAGCAAGACAGGAAAGCTAGAACTTGCCTGCTTTCCAGGCCATGGCCGGTGGGTTTGCTTGGCCAAACTCAAAGGAGAGATGCTTGGCAGTCAGGCATACAATGAGAGAGGCAGGCATCTCTCCAGTGGAAGGGAGATATAGGAGCATACTATCGCTGGCTTCTTGGTCATTGCTCTTTCAGAGGAATATAGATGTGGCCAGTGAGAGCAGCTTGCAGAGACAGAGCAAGAGAAGAATTCAGACCTGATGTTAACTTTTCCCATGTTCTCAAGAACCGACTGAAGTGTTACAAGTAGAAAAGCAGTTCATGTTTAAAGAAAGCTTGCATATACAATCATAGGAAATTGCCTGAAGCCCCAGTATCTGAGGATGAGGGTTAAAAGGCAAGATTCTGCATGCTGAACTGGGTCATTTAGCATTTATACCAACCTAATCATTTACCACAGTCTTTTACCACAATTCAGATGAGCATTGCATCATTATGAGAGCAAAACTTTGACTTGTCACCACCTCTCTTTAGGGACCTCATAAATATTCTGTCAGAATATTCTGCCTGGTGAAAAAAAAGTGATTGATGTATTTTGTCTTTAACAGTGTAAGCCGAAGCTCTCAAATCTGTCATATCCCTTTGTATACGTAAGTACAATGTCCTTGGGTCCTTTCTACTTTCTGCATTTTTGATTTAGCCCAAGCAATACTTCTCTCTCATTTTCTGAAGGAAGAATTGTAGATGAAGCAAGAAACAAGATGTAGACTATGGGATCTATTCTTAAGATGTTTTCTGGTGCCAAGGGGGAGGATGTGCTGAGTCTCCTCTGCCTGTGGGCTACTCCGGCCTTTTACCTGTGAAGTAGAAAGCAGGACCCGTTATGTCCTCTTTGGAATAATATCCCAGTCTGATCATTGGCATAGCCAAAAGGACAGGGGATGACACATTTCTATGTTATTTCCGCTCTTCACAAGCCTCCTCTCTGTACATATGTACTATGTGCTGTCATTTGTTATGCGCTGCAAGTTCAGCAAATGATTGTTTTCATCTTGGGATATGCCAAGCACACAGGACGGTTCATCTCCATGTTTTTTTCTTGTGGACCGTTTTAATAAATAACTAGAATTTTGGAGTATGCAGTATATGGTTCAGCTGCCTCCACCATCTGTCTTATGAATAATGTACATGTCTTTGATTTCCTTTCTATCCAAACAGTGGCTATGTTGGTGCAGTAAATTTTGAAGACATTGACAATGCCAATGTAGACTTAATCACGTTTAATCGTGTGCGAACTTCAAAGCCTCACTACACAAGCACTGCATAGTATGTTTCTCTTATTAGCGTGATTTTGATACTGCATCTTGATTTCTTGTTACTTGGGAAAGGGAAAAAAGTGTTAAAGATCTAATCGGGGTCCAGAAGTTAAAAAAATGTGGGGAACACTCCTTATTCTTTTGAGTAATTTGAATGAGGTTCCGTTAGCACAGGAAGCATAGTGGATTTTCAGGTTCAAGACTGAACTTGAAAAGTCATTTTTAATAATTGAGTCAGTAGTAAATGGCCCACATTGGTAACTGCCTACAGTGATGAGTGTAGGTCTACATAAATCTAAGGGACCTATTCAGCCTAGATACACAAAATCAGCCAAGGAAGTTCTTACAAAATGAGCAGACGTCTACTGAGATGATGGCATAACAGACTTTATACATCTGTTTGTGTTATGGTAAACTTAAATGCAGCCTGTTCTTACTCCATATGAATTTTTCATAGAACATTAAGGCCTGATTCTGTACTGCATTACATTAGTATTACAGTTTCAGGGAAATTATAATCCTAACACCCTGCGTCATGCTTTTTAACCAAAAATGTTGATAAGGTTTTTCTTCCATTTTTTCAGAAATTTAAAACCTTCTTATATTTTTTTTCTCTCCCTCCTGGCTTTCAAGGAAATATCCTTGTCACAGGAACACATTGGCAATAAAGTTAATGAAACTGATGTGTATCCTTCCGTCAGTGCCATTTTTCTGGTATTGAGGATAGAGTTTCAAAATCTAGGAGGTGCACTGTGGCCCAAGTGACCCTGCCATCCATCTAGTACAGAATGGTCATAATGTACAGGCAGTAATTGACTCTACCCTCAGTGGGTGTTAAGCCGGGAAGTACAGGCTATCTATGGTAACACCAGTGCAATATACTGTCTTGGTCAAATGAACTCTTCATGATCAGCAGGCTCTGACCTTGGCTGGGATGGAAATCAGAGTATACTCTCCCTTCTGCTGTTAATCTTGCTAGACTAATTGCACAAACAAAATTTAAGAGCTGGGCAAGCACCTTTCCCTTTTTCTCATTTGAGAAAGGTTGTACGTGAAGCTACTCTGAGCTCTTCTGCTAGATCACACCCCAAAACACCCAACCCGTAGTTCCTGCTGATGGTCAGACAACCTAACACAGACATTCCTATAAATGTCCAGCAGCAGGAAATAGATTTATATTACATCCAAGGCTCAAGTGGGGAGGATATGGAAGAGAAGGATCTGAGCTCATTGAGCCCCGGGAACTTCTGCCGAGACCATTCTGAATAGAGTCCTTACTTCCAAAAAGCTATGTATATTTTCAAACTATGGCATATTTTCATACTTCAAACACTTTTTCTGTTTTAGCATTAATGAACAAGTCTGCTGGGTGGAAGGGACTGCAGCATTCTTTGACGGACATTATGACTTGAAATTTGCGATGTTAAAAATGTGATTTTTAACTTCAGCCGCTAGATGGCCTTCTAGTTTGCAAAAGTTCCCTGAATACTATTAGGAGCACCTCCTTAGCCTTAGTTGGATCGTAAACTTTGATATTGAAGGTTTTCACTTTAAGCCTTTCCTAAAGTTGTCTTTAGTGGAGTGAGATAGTATGAAGCATTTATTTGCAATCTTTTGAGACAGTAAAAATGGTGAAAGTAACAATATAATGGTAAGAGCTAAAAATGATAAAACAAAAGAGGAAAGAGACTGTTCTGTTTACCTTATGAGATTTTCTCTTTGCATAGGACTTGCCTTTTTTTCCTTTCATTGATCTTGTATAGTCCACATTTGTGTGAAGATTGCAGAAGAGATACCGCACTGGAGAAAGCAAAGGGAGAGAAGCTGTAAAAATATTTCCCTCTCTGTTCTGAAGAAAAGGCAGAATGCCGGGCCTTACTCACATATGACATATTCATGTGCTAAACATTCCTAGTTGTTGGGAGCTGGCTTGGAGTTGATTGCAGTTTCTGAGCTCCACCTGCAGTCTGTTCATTTCTGTCTTACATCTGTTTCAGGGAGAATACCTAACATTTTGCAATGCATTACATGCTGCCACACTTGCAGGAAAAAGAGCATCATCCTTCACACAGCCCTACCTGTTATGGCAATAGGTTCACAGGCAATGTAAGGTGTTAAGCATTGTTCGATGGCCAAATTTGACCCATATTACAGCAACCAAACCTATTAATACCAAGCTGTTAATGTACATAATGCACCCTTCTGATTGTTTTATCTCACCTCCTGCACAAGTCGTTTTGTCACAGCCTTCATCTAACTTGCAACTTCTGCTTGAATTAGAACATAACATAGTAGAAAATGATTACTGAGAAATGTGCTTTAAAATATAGCATACATAGCACACAACATAGTGCTGAACAGAGATTTCCAAAGTTAGCAGAGCTATTAACCCTTAGTTTTGCCATATCATGCAGCTGTTGCTGTTGAGCTTTGGAGAATAGAAGTTGACGTGTATGCTGTGCTGCAAACAGGCAGACATCTTGTCTGGAGCTATCTGCAGCATATAGTATCACAGTGGATTTATATGTTTGAGNTTCTTCATTTTTAGTGAATGAGGCAATGAGTTTCATTGATTTCTGGCAAGCAGGAGACCTTAAAGATTCTGATATCTCAAAGCTGTGAAAAACACAATTCCACCTGAAAAATTCTATTCCTGAAAAGCTCTTCATAAAGTATATTTGTTTACTGTGTCTATGACTGTCAGACATCAAGACTGCAGTTGTTTTAAGCAGAAGGAAGAAAAAAGAAGACATAAAAGTGATTCCTGTTAGCGTATGTATATTTTTGCTTTGTGTGTTTGACAGTAGTTCTGGACAGATGTATAAAGGTTTTAAGGCTGTTAGACTCCCACTGAAACCTTTGAGAATTTAGATATATGATTTGGATTTAGAAGCTTGAGTATACTTTGTAAATCTGTGAAATGTAAAAATCTCCTTGTAGATAGTCACTTTCGCTCTTTCATGGACTAGCAGTTGCACTTCCTGCCTCTAGCACTTGGGCAACAGTACTCAGGCAGTACTCCGGAGGGAGACACTCTTCTTCCCCAGACCATGCAAGAAAGTGGTTGCCAGTCAAATAATTAGCAAA
>VXAL01003828.1:146245-171915 GCA_013399475.1 Chauna torquata | reverse complement strand
GCCGCCGCTGCCGGTTCGGCCGCGCCCGGGGTCGGCGCGGGAGCTCCGGGTCCGCTGCGTGTGCGGGGGCGGCCGCTGCTTCCCCGTCCTCAGCGCCGCTTCCCCTTGCGTTCTGTCCGGCCCTTTGGTCTGCGGCGGGTTCGGATTCGGGCTCCTTGCTTTTTTCTTTTTCTCTTTTTTTTTTTTTTTTTTTTTTTTTTTTTTNTTTTTTTCCCTCCTCCCTCTAAGGCAAAGGATAAGGAGGATGGCAGGAGGGAAGGAGCCTTTCTAAGCAAAGCTGCGGACGCTCTGGGTGTGTAACCCGAAGGACTGCCTGTCCCCGGTTGTTGCTGATGAGCAGGGAGGTGGCGGGCCCGTGCCACGAGCAGAGCCTCAGGTCAGCCACAGCACCGGGGCATCCTCTGGGGACGGCTTCTCTCAGGGGCTGCTGCTCACGCCCCGATGTCCGCCTGTGACCCTGCGGTTGGGCTTGGCCACGCGTGATGCCTTCTTCAGCGGGTGCCACGACGGGCGCCCCGGGGGGATCGCCCGCGTTCTGCATCTGAGATAGTGTTGTAGGTGGGTGTCAGGGGAGCAGCTCCGCAACGGAAGGTGATCTCCTGAAAACAACTCTCCTTAGAACAGGTGGGTGCTAGGCAGTGAGTTTGGGAGGGATGTTTTCTTTAGGGATTGTAAGGAGAGGATTAAAGCTCTTGACAGAGAGCGGTTTGTCTGGAATAAGCGATGGGACTCGATCCTTCCGAAAAATCAGTCTGACGCGTTCCCAGCACTAAGAGAGCTTTCAGCTGCCCACGTCCCGAATGATTCAATGAAAGCAGCAGAGCTTCTCTTGATTTGTGTTCTTTATTGATGGCAGCGTAAAGAGTTTTCAGAAGTAAACTTGCATCTGCTCAAAGAGAACAACCTCTGGATATAAAAATCTTTGATATAGTGCAGGTACTGTGGAGTTATCCAGGATGTTAATTACATGCATTAGGAAAGACTGTGTTTTTCTTAAAGTGGATTGTGGCTTTTCCTTCCTTGCTCCCTTCCCATTAAGTTACTGCACCGTGTGGCACAGGGTTGTGTTTGTGTATTGGAGGAAACATAAAGGCATTTCTTCCAGAATTACTGAAATGAGGAGGGCTTACAGGGGGAGAAGAAGCAAGGAGTCAAATTTTGGGCTCAAGTGATGATCCCTGTACAAGTTGCTTGTTCTAGTCACAGCCTGAGGTTTATGATGGAATGGTTAAAAACACCTGGAAAAAAAAATGCTGGAAGAAAATAGGCTAAACAGAGGTAACTTCAGAATGAACTGCCATCAGGGATTGCTTGGAAATTCATGAACCTGTTGGCGAAGAGGGAGAGAGGGGAGGGATCATTCAGAACAGTAACAAGTCTTTTTTTTTTTTTTTTTATAACTGTAGAGCTTTAATTATATCATTTAAAAACCATACATTTAGGATTATTTTTTTATACCTGTGTTTGTAGTCGAGGCTAAATCTGCAGAGTTCGTGCTGGCGTGGGTGATCTGAATCAAGCTGAACAGCAAAGAGGCTCTTAGGAGAATCTGAAACCCAGTAGGCATTTTTCAGACCTGAGTTATGTCACTTTTTTTAGAGGTGCCTCAGGCAATTGCATTTTAAGAAGACAAAGCTTTTGTTTTCCAGCTGGCCTAGAAAAATGCCAAGGAGGAATCCAAAGCAAAGGCTTTCAGAAGTTGTCATTTGCGATTAAGTTGATTTTGCTGTTGTGCACAAGAATGCTGCTGCCTTCATTGCAGTGGTGTGAACTGTGTCTATTTTTATTTTTGCCACCAGCCCTAGTCTACCTGTTTCTGTTTGATTCAAGTGAGTAATGTTATTTAGTGCTTTTCACCTGTGAGTGTGTATTTAATTAGCAGGTCAGGTGTCTGCTAGCTGCATCTCTGATATAAAATTAATTATATGTACTTTACAAAAGGCAGAATGGAGGTGACACCAGGTCAGAGATGGACGCAAAAGCCCTGTTCTGGGGAATTAACACCTGCACACAGCTCTCCTGTTTTGCATCTAAAATACTGGAATTTTCAAGGCAAAGGCTTGTAACAATGAGCAAAGACGGCTTTCCTTTGCACATCCTTGGAAATCCACAGTTTGCATGGAAACAAGAAGTATGCATGGTAATAGCAGATCTTAAGCTTTTCATGTGGCTTCTGGTGTTTCTTGCAGCTGAAAACAATCATACCTGGCATCCCGTGGCTGCCAGGCTGGGGGCAAACAGCAGAGGCTACTTCTGCGGTGCCCACAGCTGGAGCTGGGGCGAGCGTAGAGGGTACCACAGAGGATGCTCCAGCGTGAATGTGGAAATGCCATCTCTAGTTTTGTAAGCTCTTAGTGAGGTCCTTTTTGTTAAATAAATACTAGGAGTATTGATGGTAACTTATTTTTCTTAAATAAAATGAGAACAGTTTCTGTCTTAGGAAAACCTAACAACCTTAAAGCAGCGTTTACCATACTGCTGGAGAAGGAGACATCCTGGGAGTTAACCTTACCCTCAGGCTTCTGTTGCTGTGCCTAGATTTGCTCTGGATATCCACAGAAGGGCTATAAGGGCACTGTGAGTCATCTTTTTGGCTCCTGTATGGACACTGTTTAACACAAACAGTCCAGTTTGCTCTCCTTACTGAGGTCACTTGTGTCTCCTTGGGTGGGAAGACCTGGGAGTGGATGCTACAGCTCCAGTGGAGAAGCTGCTGCTGCTTCCACAGGAGAGGGTGGGTCCTGCTCTTGCAGCAGCTAATAGGAATATATTTTTAAGGCAAACCTTTGCAATATGTAGAAACCAAATGCTGACTTAGAACAAGCCGTGCATGAGGCAAGACTCGGCCTTGGCTTTATAGGGAAGCTTCCCCCACTGATTTCAGGGGGCTCGTGCTAAAAGGCAGAATGCCAGGCTCAGGTTTGAGTAGCATTCCTGCACCGGCAGCAGAGCATTTCCTTTACTTAACATATCCATTTGTAGACTCTACCAGTCATGTTGCACAACCGTCCTTTTTTTGTTCTGAAAAGCCTGTTTTTAAAATAGAAAACGTAATGCCAGTTTGTTTTTAGCGATCAGGAATGAGATGCGTAGCATGGGTGCCTCTGGGCTACGTCCGCATGAATTCAGCAATTCCCAGGTGAAGTCTGCGGCATCGTCTGAATGTGCCGTGGGATGGTACGGGACAACAGGAGCTGGAACGTGGTGGGGCTTTATCTGATGCTTTTGCAAGCAGCTTATATTTCAACAAATGCAGCCACGGTAGGAATGGATATGAACCCATCTTCTGATTGCTGCTACAAGCTGGAAGAGACTGGACAGGCCAGAGGTAGCAGCAAGAGCAGTGGCTGAGGCAGCTCAGCTCCATCGCCTGTCGTGACAAAGTGGCTGTGTCCTCCTGCTGCGTCCCAGTGTCCCCAGAGGGAGAATGTCCCCCCGTGCGGGGGTCTGCCTTCCACTGGAAGTGGTTAAACATGGAAACGGGGGTGACAGTTTCTGCCAAAAAAGGTACTTTGGCTTACGTGGAAATGAGGTCAGTGGCGGCTTGCTGTGGAAGCTAGGAGTAGATCAACGCTGTAATTTGTCTTAATGTATGGATTCCTGAGCTCGGGGGCCAGACGGGTGAAGGACACAAGGTAGGGGGAGGAAGTGGGAGCTGATGCTGCTCACGTGGGCTCCGCGTGTCTCTGTTGGGCTGTTTAAATCACATACCATCTTCCTGCCTTTAGCAAACTTTTTTGGAAAGCTGTTTTAGGAGCATTTGTGCGAAAAATGCTTGAGGACACAGGACATGCCAGTTCTGCTGGCTGCCCTGCACAGGGAGCAAGTTCCTTCGTTCAGAGGCGAGAGGTCTGTTTGACCTCAACTTGTGGCTGAAGCCGAGTGCCCTGGAGGAGTGAGGGCTGTCTGGTGCTCCAGCGTGGTCAGGGCCCAAACGTCCCTGCGGGGCTGCGTGGTGGCAAGCGGCTCTCTTGGTGGGAGAGAACGGATCGCAGGAGCGGGGTGCTGGGCACGTAGGTAGCGTCCCCTGGGAGCAGGACTCCCTTTAGCCCCGGTGGCTTCGAGGAGTGCCGTGGGCATGCTGGAGCTGCAGCACCGGCCGGGTGTCCCCGCAGGACGGGCGCTGCTCCGGTGGCTCAGCAGCCACTGGGTCCGCAGGTAGGGCTGGTGCTTGCTTGTGGCTGGTTCTGAGGCAGCGCACACGCGTGCTGCAGAAGCAGTAGTGTTGCAGGGCTGCTTTCAGGAGTTTTACGAACAGAGCTATAAGCACTGCAAAAATCCTGTTGAGCCTCTCAAGCAACTGAGGCTTCATTCTTCTTGCTCCTGCTACAAAACTTAATCTGTTGTGCAACTGATTCATGCTTACTCAGTTCAACGTGGCAATAAAACTTGGTCTTGTACACGTACTGACCGCATCTGGGATGGGCTTGAAGGGTCCAATGTGCTCTTGCCACCTCTCCAAGGACAGACCTACCCACGTCCCCGCAGGGAGTTTCCGTGCGGGCACAGGAGCTGTCGCTGCAGATCACATCACAAGAGTGTGGAGCGAGACATGGAACTGGTTTGGAAACTTCTGTGTCTATAAAACTACAGGAGAAGCTCTGGTGCAGCTCATCTTGTATGGCTAGGATGCATTTTTTTTTTTTAACCTCCAGTAGCTATCTCGGCACTCACAGGGCATAGGTGATGGTGAGAGAAGCTTCTGAAGGTGGACTCTGCTGGAGGATGCCACATGAATAATAGTAGTGAACAGCTTCACGAGCACATGGGGAATGACTGCTGCGACGGGTGTACATCTTGAGTGGGCATTGGTCTCTTTCTCATGATTAGGAGCAGAGTGCTTGCCTGCAGATGGGCGCCCCAGCCGTTGTACTGCAGTATAAACAGCATTTTGGGGCAGGGCACGTTAATAAGCCAGCGTTTGCTAAAACCTCCTGTGAGCAGAACCACACCTCGTGGCAGGAGAGGGACCAGGAAGGGCTTAGATGATTTTAATTAAAGTTATTGTGAAGAAGAAATTAAATTTGGTCTCTTGCCCTGCTTGTGTGACGAGCAGAGAGGGCTCAGCCTCTCTGCACTGAGCTATTAGCTGCCTTCTGTTTGCCCAGGAAAAAAAAGCAATTTCTTTGTCAGCTTTTACCCTGGCTCCTGGGCCCTGTTCGCTTGTTTATTTTTGGCAGCTCACCAAATCACTTTGAAGATGGGCTTGAACATTGATCATCTCGGATAGTCCTTCATCTTTGTTCTGTTGGCAGACGTTACAAAATGTGTCTTAAATTACCTCTTCTCCCAAAATGAACAGGCTGTGGGTGTGCTCTCAGGGAAGGAAGCTCTTTCAGCCCAAGGATAAGCCAGGCTGTGCCTCCGCTCCCGTGCGTTGCTTCAGCCTCTCCTGAATTACCCTTCCAGCGCAGCTCTGAACCTGCAAATCTGAAAAGCAGCAGTGGTTTGGGGGAAGAGGAAGTCCACAGCGCTTCTTCATTTCAAGGCAAAACCTGCTGGTGCCCCAGTTGGTGAGCTGGGTCCCGTTTACGAGCCCTTAGCTCCCCACGTATGGCAGCAATGGGACCCGTCCCCCTGCTGCCGCTCGCCGCGACGCTGCATAGCCCCGCGCTGGCGGCCTGGCTTGCTTTCGTGGTAGTCCCGAGAACTTCCACTCTCTGCTTTCCTTTCTCTCTTGAACACGGATACCTGTGTGGTGGGCTGGGCTGAAATACCCTGCCACAGCAAGGCATTTGTCCTGTCTAAAATAAGCAGAAGATGGCAGAGGGGGCTGATTCAGTGTAGGAAAGCCCAGAAGCTACAGCTGAGCAGAATGCAGGATTTAATAAATCATTGTGTAGCATGCTTCTGGTGGCTACTTTATGCATGCAGATACTTTTTTTTTTTTGGTGGCAGTTCACACCCGATTTCTTCCCGGAGCTCAGCTGGAGGGAGTGCATTGCTGACTTGTCATGCAGATGCATCCTCATCCTCGTTCCCATCCCGTGTCTCAAAATGACGGCGAGAGGGGCTCCTGGATGGCTCAGAGCAGAGGGGTGGGTTTGAAAGCCTGAGCAGCAAAGGAGGGCAGCTTGTGCTCTGGGGTGCAGGCATTCCTCCACATTCATTGCTTTTATTATCTTTTCAATTTGCAGGTGTCGTATCACTCTCCAATTTTGCGTGCTCCTAGCCGATGATGCATGTCTTTTCAAGTACTGATTTGCAAGAAGGAAAAACACAGTGCTCATGACCTCAGAATTTACAGGTTTTAGCCTTATGTGTAGTGTAAACGTCTATATTTTATAGCTTGTTGTGAGGGAGCAGTGCGTGGGATTGTGGCTCCGCAAGTCAGAGGCTGTGGCGCATTAAGGAGCATGGGTGATTTACGGCTTGCCCGAAGTCTTCACAGCTGGGTTGCTGATCTTTGGCATGTGCAGGGAGTAAATAGTGTGTGATTACACAAAGCCTTTGCTCCAGAAGTCAAAAAAAAAAAAAAAAAGCTCGTCCCCATTTTCTCTGTTCCAACAGGCTGCTCAGGTATCTTGGGGTGAAATGCCGCAGCCCATGCAACATGTGATAAATGCAGATGCTTTTTGTTTCTTTCCATGGTTGTGACAGAAGATCAGTGTTGCCAGGTGTATGTGTAACCTGGGATAGTGATGGGAATGGGAAGGCTTTGTGTGATGGTGGAAGACAGTGTTAGATCTGATAAGTTGATGTTTGAGAAATGAAGCTGCTTCTGGAAGCTCAGCTTCTCTGACAGCCATCCTGTCCCGCAAGAAGCGGGCTGATGCTGGGGAGATACTTGTGCCTGACCACAAAGAGTGAGGACTTCTGCTTCTAGGAGCTGGCTTTTAAAATTCCAGCTAAGAAGAGGTGGTGAGTTTGGATTTTTCTGAGCCCAAAATGTATTTATTTATTTGGCCTCCGGAGCCTCGCTGTCATGAGCAGTGGGGGGTCTCTAGCAAGTAGACTACAGACCAACTGATGAAACAAACGCAAACTCATTAATCTGCTTGTTCTTTTTTATTCTTTGGATTCTATTTCTATTTGAGGTCCTCCAGTGTGAATAAAGGAGAGCGGGAAGCAACTGGTAAGGTTTCCCCACCTCTAGGCTCAGCAGTGCCCTGGTTCTTATCCCTTCCTTGGAGGGGTGGGGGTGGAACTGAACAGATACCAACAGCCTGGAGGCCTTGTGTTGGTGTCTTTCCGTACAGTGCAATAGCATCTGAAGGTCTGTGCCCATAACCAGTGAGAAGTAGCTGTGGCTCCAGAGAGTTTATGCTCTAAATATATGGGAGGTAGGAGGGCATGTGACTTGGCCTGACCTTGGTGGTAGCAGAGCTGGGGATAGAGCCAGGTCTCCTTGCTCCTTTGCTTCATCCTCTTAGAGGTTTGTTGTGTTGCTGCTCTCAGCTCTCCTCCCTCAACCCTGCCTGCAAAAACCCGACTCGCAGGCGAAGCAGTGGAGTTCTGCATGCCCAAGCCCAGCCTTCCAGGTCTCCGGCCTTTCCCTGTGGTTCCCCGTCCTAGTGGCTTTGCCCTGTCCTGGGTCGTTTCCTTGCAGAGGGGAGAGGATTCTCAGAAATGCATGGCATGTGACATTTAGCTTGGCCCAGGAGCATAGCAGTCATTTCTGCGAGGCTTAGCGTTGGCTGGCAAGGAGGTGACCCTTTGCTAGAAGCCTTCCTTGCATAGGAATGTGGCAGCTCTGTCTGGATGGCCTTAATTTTGTTTCATATTTCTGCATCTGCTTATTTTCCTACTTCTTGTCTGAAGACTAAACTCTTACAGAAACAGACACCTAATGCAATGAGGCTTTTGATAGGTCATCTGGATGCTGCAGTAGTGTGCAGCTTATTTGAAATAAAAAGATGGCTTGCTGGGGGTGTCTGGCTTCCCACCTGATCCAACAGATCCAGTGGTCTGTTCCCGGGCTTGTGCCATCAACCATCATGCGAAATGGCAGCGGTCCTCGTGGGACGGGTGTTGATCTGCGGGACTCCTGCCCAAAGTCTCGTGGCTCAGAGCGGCCGAACGGTGCGAGGCAGGCGGTGGTGGGATGGCTGCGCGGTGTGCGCGCCCACTGGGTGCCTCGTCTTCTGCTGGGCTGAATGGGGCCTCAGGGCTGGGCAGAGTAACTTGGTGCATGTCCTGTCTTATGCAAAAGTAGGAAAGGGGAATGCTAGAACAGAAATTATGCGTTTGTGCAGAACTGGGTGGCTGAAGGTTTAAGTTGTCTTCAGCACAGCTGGGTGTATACGGCGTTCCCCACGGCTGAAGTCTCACTGGTGCTTTCAGTCTTGGTACAACAGTTATCTTAATCTTGAAAATCATCTGTTGAAAAGTGTATTGAAGGAGGGATGTGGTGATGTCGAGCTCCAGTCCGAAACCCGGTGAAGCCTTCCTGCACACAGCTGGCTTTTCTTCACGCGTGTTTCCAGGCAAAGCAGGTGGAGCTTCATGTTTTGTATAAAAATCCGTGGAGTGCTGTGTAAGGCTACCCACATCTGTGCACTCTATGTAGGTCAGATGTGTGTTCACTGCTTTATGAAGACTAAACCTGACAGTGTTGTGCAACGAGGGGGAGAGAAGGGCAGCGCTGGCGTGCTGACTCCAGGAATGTTCTTGAGGGCAGAGCCCCGGAGGGGACGCACAGGCGGGTGAGGCGCGTTCGCCTCGCCACGCGCTCCGCGTTTGTGACAATGAGCCTCATTGATGAAAGATTAATATAAGCTGTGTGTCAAGGGTTGATGGAGTGTCGTATCAGATTAGCCTTACAGTTCAAAATACTAAATGCTTCTATGCCATGCATCTAGCAGGTGCCTCTTGCTTTGCTCTGAGTAAAGAGCCTGTTTCCTGACCTCTGAAGCCTGTGCTTCTACTGCTGGAGTTATTAAAACACAAATCACTCTCTCCTCCTCCTCTCCCCACAGCCAATCTCGTTGTGGTATTTCTTGACCTTTTTTCACTCAGGTTGTGTTGGTGGAGGATAAAATGAGTTGAAAACACGTAGCTTGTCTTGCCCAGAAGCATGTTAGGAACCCAGTCTAGCACCCTCTAAAATAGCCGAGTCTCCTTTTTGCTTTGATGGACATGATGTGTTTGGTTGTGTGGAAGGTGCTCTTCTAGGGTAAAATTAGTGGGCACCAAAGATATGGCTACTACTGATCTCCCAGCTGGAGCTTTGTCCTCTGATCATAGTTTGATCAGAGGTCCATGCGGTAGATAACCTAAACCAGCCTGGTTGGTTTCTACATGTCTTGCAGTTTTTATCTTAAGTCTTGAAGGGATGCAAGAACTTTTTCTCACAGGAGGAGGCTCCTAGCTTCGTGGAAGGAAAACTTGGAAGTGTGACCCTGTGGGACCCTAAGCATCCATTAAATGCAGATAAATCGAGGATCTAGGGTTTATTGTACAGCTGAAGAGCGAACTTTGGAGTTCCCTTTCTCAGGGAGCCTTCAGGTGGGGGATCTGCTCTGAGTTACTTTTCCTGAGATGAGATGACTATGTGAGCAAATGCAATTGAAACAGTAGCAGGCAAGGATCAGAGTAAATGAAGATGGATATACGAATGTCCTTATGCAATCCGGTGCTGTGTGGAAGATATTTCTAGTATTAAAGTTGATCTGCTTGCTCTACAAGACTATCAAGAAACATTTGAAATGAAAGAAGGGCTGCACCTGTCATTTCTTCCTTCAGCGGATAACAAGCATCTACAAGCACTACAAGGCTCCCGAGAGTCTCAAAATTGAATGTGAAGTTCTGTGCTCTGAAGCAGCCGGATGAGTAGCCAGTACTTCAAGACCTCTCTGCAACGAGCAGACTTGAGTAGTAAATATTAGTCGGTGGTGAACCCTAGGCAGACTTGGCTCCCATTGATTTTATGGATTTAGGAGTATTGGTCTTGGAGGTTGGGTAGGGGTTGTAACAGGCCACCAGCGTGGGGAAGTGAACTCTGGACTTCATGGAATTGCTCGAAGTAGCTTGGTAAAGGAGTGATGAAGCATTTGAAGGGAAGTTGGAGCAAAACCTCTGTATGTCCTGTGCAGCAATTCTAGCTGGAATCCTGACTCTGAGTGTGTAAGTATGTGAACTGAGCTTGTGGAGATGTCTCAGGACAGGCGTCCGTGCTGGAGACACCACCTTGCTAAATGCTTTCTTGCTGTGCTCAGCTGCAAATCAAGGGGCGAGATGTTTCCTATGACTGCTCTCTCCCTTTGTCCTAAATAAGATGAACTGTGCATTGTTAGGGAAGCTCCTGAGTACAACCAATTTCTGCTTAAGTCCCTGCTGACCAACTGAAACTAAGAGGAAACTAATGAAATCCCTATTGTCGCTACATATTTTCTTGACCTTTAAAAGGAAAGCGTGCTGGTGAGTCAGGAGACCCTATGGGAAATCTGTTCAATTTGTTTTGGGCAGAAGGCGAACTGAGATGCAGTGTAGACGGTGGCAGTTTAAAAATAAAGGCAGAGATCAGAGCAGTGCAGAAATCTTGCCATGCTGTTGTCTCCGCTTTATGCATAAGCGCAGAGGTGGAGTCCCCAGAGCTGTCAGGTGTCTCTCAGCTATTCTGGTTACAAAGCAAATAGAGATGCCGGAGTGTTTCGCAATTTTCTCCTGACTTGATTCTAAATGCAGAGTGTAAAATCCTTGTTTTCTTAGTATAAGACGGGGAGTAAAGAATTCTGTTCCCTGCCCTG
Organism: Chauna torquata; assembly: GCA_013399475.1. NCBI lineage: Eukaryota > Metazoa > Chordata > Aves > Anseriformes > Anhimidae > Chauna > Chauna torquata. The sequence goes on along the minus strand of VXAL01003828.1, from coordinate 161,227 downwards.
CATCTACATAAGAAATTAAATGATGTTTTTGATTGAAATGAGTAAACTTGAACATTTTTGTGGCAATAAGTGCCATTTGAGAATAGTTTGGGTGAAGCTTGCGCTTCAAGGGGAGCGAGTCTGGCTGAGCCTTCCAGCAGCTCAACAAAGCCTTTATTTTTATGTAAATTCAGAGTTAGATTGGAGATGATGGCATAAGGCTGAGTTCTGATGCTGCTAACAGCCATAGAGCTCAGAGGAGAACGTGATTTTGCCAGTCTTGCTCATTCATCAGGACTTCTCGTCACCGATAAGCGGCCCTTGCTCCACCTGGTTTGAAAAGCAAGTCAGGTCAGTTCCCTGCAGATGTTAAGGTTAGTTTTCCCTGACAAAGACCTTTAGCACTTTTGGCAGTTGAGACCTTCAAGCCAAAGTTTCCCCAAAATGTTGGAGAAAACCTCACTTTTGGTGTACTGACACTTCCAAGAAATTTGTCCCTTGCTGTTATGCTCACAGCTGTCTTTCTGGCACTGTTGAGACTCGGGTTCCGAACAAGTGCATGAAGCCCACCTCCATGCCGTCATTAGTTGTGGTGGGGAACACATGAGCTGTTGTTGCCCTTGATTTTTTGGGGTGGTGGCACCAACTCGTTTGGAGAAACTCTAGCTGGAGAGCCTCTCACACCCTAGAGACCAGGTGCTGCTGGTCTAGGCAGCCAGTTCTGTGGTGTCAGGAGAGCCATACGGCCAGAGCAGTATGTGTACAGTACTTGGAGGCAGGTAGCTCTGCACCAAGCATGCTTGTATCTACTGGGATGGTTGGACTTCAGGCCCAGGCTGCTTCTCAGGCAGCCCATTCATGCTCTCACTCCTTATAATTAAAAGGAAATCACAGTCCTGCACTTGAGCTGTTAGAATGATTTCCGTGTTAACCAAGCCTGGCATCTCAGGCAGAGCAGCAAGGACCATAGAAGACCTAGGATTGCCTACAAAGTACAAAATTCTGCTCCTGCTCTTTGGGATAACTCTGATCCCACCAGCCTTGCTACATTCCTCCAGCCTGTTGTGCAGGGATTTTGTTAGCCTTCCGCAGTTATTTTCCGTCCAGTTGCTCCCTGCCCAAAGCAGCTGGGGCAGTGCAAGGCCCTTGGCTGATTGCACAGGAATGGGGCTGAAGCTGCCATTCCCTAAAGGCTTTCTGTGCGACAGAGCGTTTTATACCCTGCCCCGCTGTACAGCCTTTCCATACGTGGCTTCTCGATGGGAGTCAAGCACGTCCCTGCCGCTGAGCTGGGAGCAAGCTGTCACAGTCGGTCCAGGAGGCACTTCTGTGGTTCCAGTGCTTCAGTGAGGTTGTCCCCATTAGCTGGTAGCATGAAGATAACCATCAGCAAAAGTTCAAATGTGGTGCTGGGTTGGAGGGTCCTGTCTGCCAGCACTGTCCTGCTGCTGGTCTTTCTGTTGATGCACCAGTGCACCATCAGGGGTATGCTCTGATTTGGCTCTGAACATGTGGATTATTTTGACCTAAATCATATGAGAATGCTATTAGAGCTGGAAATCCTACTTTCCCTGCTGGCTCCAGTTTATTAAAATAACAAATTCATAAACAATAACTCTTCAAAGCAGTGTGCTAGAGACGTTGCAGTGCTGGATCATGTATAAAACATGACCCTGCAGAAACCAGCCTGTGTCTCCATGGGCAACTTGTAGTTCTGACCACCCCTGAAATAATGTTCAAGGCAAGGTATCTCCTGCTCCTTTAGCATAGCCTGAGACTCCATCAGATAAGAAAATGATACTGGATGTAATCTGTGAGATCTTTGTCCCTTGGAACAGGAGTTGTATACTTACAGATGTCAGCAGTGCCTCCTATACTGTGGTCTTTGGCTGCAAATTAGCATGAGTTATTTGGTTTGAAGGAATTGTAAATAAAATATGCCAGACCAAGCAATTTGGCGAAACTTTATTTTAATCTGTGCTGCAGGGTACCCCAGCTCTCCAGTGCTGGTTGTTGTGTGTGTGTCAAACGGTGCCCCTTGGAAGGGGACTTGGGAGATGAGAGAAGTGGCTTCTCCTGTCTCGTACGGGTGGGGAATGAAATGGCTTCACAAGGCAGCCTTGGCCGTGGTGGGGCTGAGCTGGGGCCCCCCCACTGTAAACTCAGAGGCTTCTCATGCTCCCCTGTGCCCTGTCCTGGGAGGAAAACACAACTGTGATTTCAGAAGGGATGGGAACAGTGTCTCTGTCTCTCAAAAACCAGCCGGCAGGACTGGGTCCTTACGAATGATGTAGAACGGGAGCTCAGAAAACCACATGTGAGACTTCAGCCAGAGCACTGCACGTCTGTGCTGTCCCCTCACAATTGCACAATTCCCCTTGGGTAGAGTTTTGTGTCAAGGTAATAATTTGGCATAACCTGCTGGGAAGTTGAATCAAAAAACATTTTCTTTACTTGGCATATTCCCAGGGTAAAATACCTTTCATTAACCTCTTTTTCTCCATAGAGACCTCTTGCATTTTTTTTGCTACCCTTTTCTGTTCCAAGACAACAAATTCCCCCTAAATAACAAGTGCTGTCATGACTTTCAATTTGGTGTTATTTGAGTGTTGCACTTTTCTCCCCTCTCTCCCTTTTGCTGCCTGAACTTCTGCAGGGATTTTTTTTCTACAATTTATTCCACAGGATTTATTCTTGCAGCCATTTTAGCATGATGGCCAGCAACAGACTGAGGTAAAAACCCTCAGCATTTCTTATCGCTTGACCTCAGGAGCCCCGAGTGTCAAAACCCAATAATAAACCCTGCCAAATCTCAGAAGGCGCTGGGAGCTGGTGACCCCATACTGCCTGTGTGCATTTAGAGAGACTTACATGGCACTTCCAGGTTTCTGCCGTGGAGGATCATGCTGTTTTCTTCAAAATGCAGTGCTGCACCTCCGCATAGGATCAAGGCAAGGGGTTTTAGATTAAAGGAAAAATGGTATTGTGTTTTAGGTCCCGAAAGCCAATGTTGGGTGCCTTGCTTGAAATCCTTGAGGTTCTTTATAGCTCCTCTGTTCTAAGTGCATTTTAATTGTTATTTTGATGTCTCTATGCTCACTTGCTGTTATCAGCTGTAATGCAGGTGACAGCAATGATTTTGGAAAGGCAACATGGGAAAATGATTATGGCAGATACTAAAGTTTCGTAACCATAGTTTGGGGAGCTCTGGGGTGTCAGGGAAGGATGTGTCTTTGGCCTCGCTCTTTGTAGGAACAATGTGTTTCAGTGTGAAGTGTCTCTCCGCACTTTATGGGCACTCCTCGTATCCCTGCTTCCCATTCAGCTTGGCTACATGCTGTCCGGGAGAGAAGTGGCGACTTAGCTGGTGCTCTCAGGTCGTGCGGATGGAATTGGAGTCTGACTGGTGAACAAGCCCCCCCGGCACCGGTGCTGCGAGGTGGCTTTTATGACTCCAGTGTTTTGTTCTGATTCATGACATTGCTTGTGTGGGTATAAAAAATGATTTGAGTGACTAAAATGCTGTAGGCCTGATGTGAAGCTTTTTCCACTGTCTTTGCATGGGTCTTTGGCAGTGCAGGAGCAGCGCACCAGCAAGTGAGTGTAGCTTGGTGTTGGTAATGCAGTTCTCATGTCAGGACGATGTTTGAACAGAAGTTGCATGGATCAGGGTGGATGGCTGGAGAACATGTTGGCTTTGATCCAGCCTCAACCACTACTTGTTGTTCTGTCTTTGGTAGCAGTTGACCACCTTCCTGGAAAGGCAGATGAGATGCCAAACAGAGGTGACTCTGCGTGATGGTTCTGTGCGTGTGACTTTGTCCTCTTCTTAAAAAACGTGTCAATGAACAGCCTGATGTTCATCCTATTTCACTCCTCATTCAAAGGAATTGGGTGACTGAGACTTGTCTTGTACAGATATGGGGTTTTTTTGGATGTAGTACTTGGACTGTTCTCCAGACCCACACCATAAATCTTCAGGATTAGGATACTATCTCATGGGGATTAGCACAAAAATGGCAGAGGAAGGTATTTCTGTTTGTTGAAGATCATCCAGACTTGTTGGCCTTTTATTTTGAACAGACTGATTTGTCTTCAGAGTTTGCTGACTTCTTGATCTTTGCGGTGGCCGTCTGTTCTGCTCTGGAAGAGTGGCCTCCAGGACGAATTTGTCATTTATCTCTATCACTTATGTGCTGGAGCATGTAACTGGCCGGGCAAGCCCCACCGGTGTTCCAAGAGAAGTCTTAGCTGTCTCCATCTCTCGCTGCCTGCATTGTGGACAGGCCGTGATAATCTGCACTGCTATTTTGCTTGCTCATGGTATGTGTTAGATGCCAGACAGACTGGGAGGCCCAGTGTTCATCCTCAAAGGGCTGTGACTGCCTGCTGCAGACAGGGCTTCCAGGCAAGCCAAAATCTAGCTGGTTTCAGGCTACCTTCAGAGGCAGCATTGATATGGGGAGCCGGGTACCATATACAAAAAGAAGTATTTACTTTTATCGAGAACGTGGTATTCACTGTGTAACTTTTTTCATCCCAAAACACTTTTACAGCTGATAAGCCAGATTTAGCTTTCTGATATTCTGGTATGAATTGGGAGTTGTTCTGATTTCACTAGAGCAGCTTTGATTTTACAGTAATGTAACAGAAGAATGGAGCTCTGATAAATAGTGCTCCAGTGGGGCAAGAGCGGCTGCCAGTAGATCTGCACCACGCTACTCAAAAGAAACCATCTGACCTCATGAGATAGAGTTAGTATTTTATTATTCATGCAAAAATGGACATCTCCTGCTCTTTTTCCTCTGGACTCTTACCCAAAAGTTTTCCTGCTCTTTGCTGTATGCAAGCAAGACCTTGTATTTCAGGGGGTGGAATGGTTGCGTGCTTCTGGGGTGATCTCTGTGCTCCAAGTTTGTGGGGAGCCAGCTTTGTCACTTCACTGAATTGAGAAAGGTTAATCCCAGCCTGGCAATAGTGTAAGTGAGCTCAAAGAGGTCATTGGGCAAGGTGGACATCCAAGCCCTGAAAGCAGGGCTGCAAGAAGGCTCTTCCGTAGGATTAATGCAGTACAGCCCTAGCAGGATTTGCATGTATGTGCTGTTGCAAGAGCTTTGGTGGTTGTTCTAATGCTGCTTGGTCTCCACTCGGGTGGGCTCGTCCAGTGTGGTATTGTACCAGCAGAGGCAGTGGCATTTTCCAGGCCTTTATTTCACAGTATTTCATGAATTGCTTAATTCCTTGTTTTGAATGCATGTTGGAAGTGTGTGAATCTGTCTGATCCAAAGCTATTGAAGCCTTTGGAAAGTCTCACTAATTTACTGGTTCTTGGATGTGATTCTTGCTGTATGTGGCAAACGCAAGTGCAGTCTGCCAAGCCAGTGCAGGCTGGCCCAAAGTCCACGTTCTCCATCCACTCTCGTGAGCTTCTCCCCCCAGCACCTGTGGAAAAGGCAGGAAGAACTGATGGGGTTTGAAACGTCCTGTGTTTTCCAGGTGCCTCCTCATCCCCCTTGGCATCCTGGACATTTTCCAAAGTAAAGAGGGTCTACCCATAGAGCCAACAGCTTTCTGATGAGCAGACTCTGGAATACGAAATTCAAGAATTAAATCCATCCATGTTTGCAAAAGCTCCTGCCTTCTATCCAGGCCAGCTCTGGTCACAGCTGTGTCAGTTCTCTTCTTCCTAATGTGTAATGCAGAAAATCCTGAGCTATTTTTGCAACTACAATTAATCAAGGAAGAATACTTGGTTGGTTTTTAATACAATATCCACCAACATCTTTTGGGAGGAAAGAAGTTAGTGAAACTTCATTTCCTTGCATGTCTTTGTTATGTAGTTAATAATTATTTTTAAACTGCCCATGATGTTGTGAGTTGGGTTGTTGTCGGTTTTTTTATAGTTGTCAAAATGTCAATTGTAATGAAATACTTCACAGACATGCTGTACCTAAATGATTTAAGCCTCTAGGTGAAGCAGGCTGCTGATAGCATTTTTGAATGAGTCAGAAAGGTTTGTTTCTCTTTTTTTATATATTTTTTTGTTTGGTTGGAATGTCTTCATCAAAATTAGTTGTTGAGGGTTTTTTTCTTTTTAAAGGCTAATCTGCTGCCTGTCAGCTTGCCACAGAGCTATTTGGAATTCAGCATCTTACTTTGCAGTCACATTGGGGAGAAAGGCAGTGCCTGTGTAATAACAATAATTGAAAATTAATAGTAGATTAAATTAATACATAATTAGAAAACACTAATGCTCCCTGCGAACAAAGGCAGATTCCTATAGGAGCTTTATGAATTGAAGAGGAAAAGTATGTGACGCTTTCCCTGGGCCCTGTCTATTCCAGCCTGCAGATCATTAAAGCAATTATAATTTCACAGAGGTTTGATCTGGAATTGATTTCTTTGTGATAATTCAATTTAGAGGCTTGCTTCCTCCAGGGTAGAAAATGACAGAAGATGAAGCATATAAATCCTTAGTACTGTCCAGAGGCACACATGGAGGCTGGCGCCAAGCCAGCGAGGAGTCACTCTGGAGAACAGTCTGCTTTTGACCTTATGGTTGGAGTGGTAGATGTTTTAGTGCTTAATTACGAAATGATCAATATCAGCTTGGTGCCAGGCTGTGTGGGAAGAGGACCTGTCAGAGTACAAACCTGAGGATTAGATGCTGCTTCGTCACACGAGGTGTGGTTAAAACTTTGCACAGGATCGTGTTGGCATGAAGTATCTCAGGACATGGGTCTCAGCAAAGCCACTGCATCTGTCTTGCCCTCTGCCAGGACTGGTATTGCAGCCTGAGAGGCTTTGGTGAAGAAAGGCAGCTGAGGTGGGGCTGCTGATCACCCTTCTACCTCCTCTGCTGTGGGTGACATGTTGGGAAGGGCTGGCAGGGAGGGAGGGAGAGAGCTGCTGGTGGAGAGGACCCTGGTGGTGCAGGACCCAAGTGATGTGGAGTGTTCAGTGAAGCCAAGACCTCACTGGGGAGCTATTGTTCTTGAATCCTTTCCCTGATGGTCTCCTCCTCTGCCTACCTCTCTGATTCCCCAGTGATCTTACACAGGTCACAAACTCCTCGTTCCCACCATGGGTCAGTCGTGCTGAGGGTGAGAGTAGCACCTGGGCATGTTGGAAGGCTGCCGGTGGCCATGGGCAGGATAGGTGGTTGAGAAAATCTAACAGGGGATTTATAGGGGATGGATTTGGGTCCCTTCTTCATCCTTGATAGGGAAAGTATCAGAAGAATCTTGGGCTATCAGTTCATCAGCCCATGGCGAAAACTTAAGAGAATTCCTAAGTGTCTTACTGTGTGAGCCAGATGTTGTGCATCCCATCCTGTCAGCTGCTTCGGGCTCACCCTGGGCAGTAGAACACAGTAAAAGCCAATGTAACCTTATCCGTAGCTGGGAAAAGCAGGACGACTGGCGGGATGCTGCAGGGTGAGCTCTGCACATACACAAGGGTGATTGTCAGCTACTCCAGAACTGGGCCCATGGATTCAGCCTGGCCTCCCCTTGCTTGTGGGTTTGTGTCCACTGGGTCCAGCAGGAGTTTTCTTCTGCTGGCCGCCTTCGTTGGGTGGCCCCGGGTGGGACGGGCATGCTGTGCTGCCCTTCTCTGGTGTAGGGACCCTGGGTGGCTGCACCACGCTTCCTGTGTCCTCGCTGGAGGCCCAGCAGCCAAAGCCGTTCTAGTTAGGCTCTTAGGGGGCTCTGCAGAGAGTGCTGGTGGGGCTCCTTGCGAGGGTGCCGAAATGGAGGTGCCTGGTGGTGTAAGCCATGGGAAGAAGGATTCCTGTCCATGACTGCCCCAGGCCTGGCAGGTTGTCCCAAGCAGTTCAATGCCAGGTGGAGATGTACGCGATGGAACAAGAGAAGCTGTACAGGGAATTAAATGCTACATGTTGGACCGTGCTGGAGTGTCGTTTCCACTTGTACACGTGCTGATGGCTGTGCCACCTGCAGCACACCTCTGCCATAGTGCGTGCCAGTGCCCATGCATGGTGCATGCGTTGATGCAGATACAGATGAACAATACGTTTGTTTCACGGCTTCAGCTTTTGCTTGCCTCTTACCTCTAACATCTTCAGACCATCTGCTCTTGCTGTAAGACAAAGGCGTGTGTAGGATGCTCCTTCCCACATATGCAAAGTCACCTGCTCTGCAGGGTTGTGCTGGGAGGAGGGGAGCTGCCTCGGACTGGTTGGTGTCAGCCTTTACTTACAGCCAGTTGCAGCGTAACCAGCCTGGGATGCAGCCTTGCAGCTGTGTTCATAAAGCACTTGGCATTGCTACCATGCGAAGATGCTCTGGTGTGCCGTCCTGCTGCTTTGCTTGGGGCTGGTCAAGTGAATTCCTCCAGCCTGGTCCTAATGGGCTTGGGAACACTTCTAGGTAGCTAGCCTAGGATGTCATGATAAGATGAGTGGAGGTAGATGAGGAAGGGAGGAAGGAAAATAGAGCAAAGAACAGTAAAATATACCAAGGCATCAGTGAATCTGATGCAGCAGAGAAAATTGGGACCTCATGAAATATAAAGTTTACTAAGCAACTGCTGTGCTACATGCCTCCCCTCCCAATTAGACTGCATTAGGGGCTCGCAGGAACTAACACAGCCAGCTGAAACTGGTACTTGCAGAAAGAAATATTCTTGTTAATTTGCTTTCTTCTTGGCCCAACACAACATTCAATTTTTATTTTGTAGCTTTGTGCACAAAGCCCCTCCGTTTTCTGATCTCTAAGGCTGTGTTTGGGAATGCTGGTGGAACAGCTAATCATTCAGGCTGGGGTTTTGTTCCTGCATATCAAATTGTATTTGATGAAGTTTTGACTTCAGTTGCTGTTCCACTTCAGGGCTTTTTATTTAAAAAATTTAAAAAAAAAAAAAGGAATCTGTTCAAAAGAAGGGAAAAATTAAGAGAGACTTTTAGCTTTAATTGCATTTGTTAGGCTTGGCAGTTATAATAAGAGAATGTCAGGGGAAGATAAATAAAAAAAAAAATCCATGATTTCAATCAGAAGTAGGCAGGAAGGGTTCATGGTTGGGTTATGCATTGCTTCTTCACAGTAGTGAGCACTTACTCGATGAGCGCTTTTATTTTGATCTATCTTGCATCTATATTTGGGGGGGGTGAAGCCATCCCAGCCCGGCAAGAGTTGTACCTTCAGCTCTGTTCCTTTCAGGAATACAGAGGTTAGACCTTTACGAGGTCCCCCATAGTAGGTGCTGCTGGGGGGGCTGCTCTGGGCTGCAGGAGGGCATGCTGCTGCTGTCAGTCATGCAGTGGTGAGGGAAGCCCTAAGAAGGGACCTCAAGCATCCAAGCCCTGGGATTAGGAGGTGCCAGATGAATGCAGAGAGGTGAAGTGACCTCCCATGGGGTGCCATGCTTGGGGCCCTGTTGCATGACACCTCCTTGCTATGAGCGACGGGGCTTAGGGCTGATTTTTAGCAAGTCAGAAGTGTAGCATATCCTAGTGGCTAAGAAACCCAACAGGCTGCTGCTGCAGCAAGAAAAGTGGCGGCTGAACTGTGTCTTTTCTAACATAGCCCAGAGAAATCGTGGATGCCCCATCCTTGGAAGTGTTCAGGGTCAGGCTGGATGAGGCTTTGAGCAACCTGATGTGGTGAAAGGTGTCCCTGCCCGTGGCAGGGGGGTTGGAACTAGATAATCCTTAAGGATCCTGTCGAATCTGAACCATTCTGTAGAGGTAGAGCTTTTTCCTAACCTGTTCCGGATCCGTTGAAGGAACCTCCTGCCCCATCACCCTGTGGGTTGCGGCCCTACCCAGAGCTGCTGCTGCTGACAGGTGGAGAGCAGCACCCCACCACCCTTTTCAGAAGTTTTCTGGAAATGGGAATTTACAAGAGGGGGCTAATGCTTCAATATCTGACATTTTGACAAGAACACCTGAAACAGTGAAAGTAGTCGTTGCAGAATAAAAATAAATTCAGAGAATTCAGTGGTTCCTGTTGCAGTGTTTTGTTTTGCAGCACCATTCTAGAACGCGTTGCTGAGAGTGTCATTAAACAACACATCAAAATGGGGATGAGTTTGATGTTTTGAAATGCTAGTTCATAAAAATGTCTGGTTGTGTTTTTTTTTTTTTGCTGTTGTATTTTTCAGTGAAGAGAGGTGGGGTGGGGGACAACCAACATAGTAGCACAATTTCTCAGGAAAATGGAAACTGTTCTGTTGAGGATTTTTTTTTCATTTTTGTCAAAACCCCTGTTGTCCAGGATTGCTGTGAGCTTGAGTGGTGTGATTCCAGATTTGTGTCAATCCAGCTGTAGTCATGACTTCTCGTTCAACAACATCAGCATTAGAATACACTTTGCTCTGTCTGCTGTTCTTCCTCCAAAAATATCTTTACTGTTCCCTCAGTTTGTTCCTCCCCTGCTAATCTTTCTTTACATCTGGAATATACTTAATCTTTTAAGGGCTCCTCCCTGTAAAGAGAAGAGGTTCACATGATGTGGCTACCATCTGTACCTTCCATGGCTAAACACTTCTGTCGGTTGCTGGCGACTCACGTTAGAGCTGTTGGGATCTGGAAAGGTGTGGTGAAGCCTACTGCTCCTGCCGTGGGTGCTGTCACCTTCCCTGAGCAGATACCCCTTGATAATGAGAAACAACTTCAGCTCAGAGTTTTCTTACGCTTCTTGCAGCAGTTGGCCCTGTTTCTCCTTCCTCCCGCTCTGAATTTCAGTGGAAATGGAAGGAGTGGTCCTTTAAGGTGCTGTGGTATCTGAGTGATGGTAGCTGTGAGGCTGCCCTGCTTGGGTCAGGCTCTCAGCGTGCAAAGCGCGTTGTTAAACTTGGGTTGTTCCTTGAACAAGTTGCATTTGAAATAGAACAGAAAAGTGACTCCCGAGTCCCAGCCCGTGCTAGGATCACAAGGCTGGGCTTTCCTCTCAGCTCCTTGCATGTTGTCACCCACATAAGGGATGAAAATGCGTCCCAAGGGGTCAGCAAGGTGCACGTGGAAAAGCTGCTCTGAGATGAATCACTTTTTTACATGGGGCCAAGGTGAACTTGCATGATAATGAGCTCCAATATATTAGAAAAATGTTGGTTAAAGCTTCTGGGTCAAATTGAGGTAATGGGATCTAACCTCGCTAATTCAATACCCCAGTTAATTCGTTGTGCTCTGCGAAGTCTGCGGAAAGGGCTGGGACCAAAATGAGTGATGGCCTTAAACACAGCTGTAAAGTAATTACATCAATATGCTGATTTATGAAAGGCACAATGTTTGGTGGCTACCTTTCTTATAAAACTGCAGGGGGCTGTCTGCACGGAGGCTTGATCCTGGCTCTCAAGAGATGTTAGTTCTGAGACTGGAACCTCCACGGTTTGGGGATGGGGTGAGCACAGTACCATCCCAAATATTCTCTTGAGCTATTCCAGATTTTTTTTTAGCCTAGAAAGTTGCTGCAAAAAGAAACTCATTGTTCAGAGGAAGGGCTCTGACCACAGAGGAGTTCGTGTTTGTGAGGATCAGTGCTTATAAGTGGAAGTCCCCAGACTTCTCTTGGAAATCAAGGTGCTTGGGTGCAGAGCCTTGCTTTGAGGCCCATGAATCTCCTCTTCCTTGCCAGTCTGCGATTGCGTTTGCGATTAGAAGTGCTGAGCTGCTTTTAAAACCATCTAAAGACAAGGAGAACTGAAAGATTGCAGGCCGAGCATGTGGATCCTGTCTCTGGCTGGGTGCAAGGCTGAGCTTGGAGTTTGCTGGGGTGGGTTAAGGGCAGCAGGCCCCAGGACCTTGCAGCGTGGCCAGGTCTCCTCTCATCGTGAGCACTGAGCTGGGAGAGGAGGAGGCAGAGCCTGGATGGGTCCAGGAGCTGAGAAGTCAGCTGCTGCCAGTGCTCTGATAAGGGGAACAGAAAGTCTCCACCACTTCCCTCCTCCGTGCAGGTCTAGCTGCTTGGACCCATCTGGCTTACTCGGATAAACCCTCTCATCACCATTCACCGTGACCTTCTAAAGTGTTTGCTTTAGAGGGATGCTCGTACCAAACAGCCCTGTGGGTGCAGTGCATGCCCTGCCTCTGCAGCACGAGGAGCTTAGGGATGCAACTAGCAAGCGAGTGCTTGCATTTGCTCTGCCTCTAGCTGCCCTCTCTACCCTGTTCTCCTTTACCTCTCCATACCAGGCTTTTCTGTACACCATCCCCCAAAATCTTCCATTTCCTGGTGAATCAGTGCTGTCTTCGTGCTTTATGGTGAGCATTTTTATTTTGCTGTCTTGCTCTGAAATATTGCTGTGTCACACTCCAGCCTGCCAACGACAGGCAGAGATATCAAATAGAGGAGGGGTGCATGGATTTGCGACCAGATGGATATTGCTGTGGCTGTTGTCTCCCCACCCTGGGCTGGATGTGGCTAAAATGTGCATGCTGCCATCTCTACCTTTGGTGCTGCTAGTTGGAGTTGGCCAGGTCACCATCTGTCGAGTGGAGACACCTCCTCCGGACGCAGGAGCCAGAGGCAGGGAGTTGCCTCTCTAATTGCAATAGAGAGAAGCCCAATAAAAAGCAGCTGGGGAGAGATGACTTTGCAAGTCACAGACATTTCTGGCTTAAAATGTGGGTCTGAATTGATCCACAGTTCAGCAAGCCGTTGCCTTATTGTCTGGCAATGATCAGTCTGAGCTCTGTAGAAGCCTTTTTCTGGTGTCACAGAAGATTTCCAGGCTCCTGGTGTAACCAAAATGCCTTGTTACTGCTCATCTGCACAACTTGCTTTCTGGCATGGTGGAAAAATGCACATTTGAGACTGTTGAGCTAATAGACTGGAGTGACAGTGATACGGATAAGTCTGGCATCTCTGTAGCGTTTCTGCATCAGTGATGAGGCAGAGACAAAAAGTCGCAAGGAGGTTTGAACTGGACTGGCACAAAAATCCCAAGGAAATCCCCAGCTCTTGCAATTTTAAGGAGGCATTATGGCCAGAGTTTGGTTTGAAAATAATGGATGAACTTTAGGGTCCTGGGCAAATTTAGTAACATCTGCACTACTGCAAAGAGATAAGGTAAAAAGCATCTTTCCTATGAATGGGAAGAAATAAGGAAAATAATTTCCAGGTGCCAGGAAGCTAATAGGGTCTCTGTGGACCTCTCTGGGTCTCTTCAGAGACATGGTGCAGACAGAGAGACATCTCAAGCCTGTGTCTGATCTTTCCTGCTGCTGTGAGCCTTGGATTTCTGGTGTTTGTCCCTGCAGTGTCAATCAATGCAACATTTTCCTGTCTATGTAGCAGACTAGCACGTAAGAAAATAGCTATATATCTGTAATTGTTACTCTTCCTGTCCACAGACCCCAGGAAGGAAGCCACCCTTGAACTGCAGTGGTGGTTGTATGTAGAAGAGACTTTGTGCCCTGCAAGCAGATGGGCTGAGAAACTTGGCTGAGCATAATTTCTCATGGAAACATTTTTCATTGAAAGATGACACTTTTTTTGCAAGAGTGGCAGACACAGGAGGACACCAGTGGGTGCCTGGGATGCTGTCCTGCTGATGCCTTTTCTGTAGCTCTGGGGAAGATCAGCTCCAGACTGTCATGGGGGATGTTGAATAGCAGCCCCTGTTCGGTCCAGGTACGCCTCAGCAGGTGAAGATAAGGCAGCAGATGTCATGCTTGCAAAGTGTTTTGGGCTCCCTGAAATGCAAATCTTAATATGAAGGCAAGATTGAATTTAATGCACCGCGTTTAATGGCAGGACTTTCAGTGGAGCCCAAGTATTTACTGACTTGCATCTCACGTCTGTCTTACTGACTTCCGAGGGTATTTTGTCACATCTGCCTTCTCTAGGTACTTTTGAAAAGCCAAGCCTAACAGCAGAAGGGAGGGAAGGCAGAAAGACAAGCCACGTGTAATGCCAGTAGTAAAGATAGATGCTGAACCTTATATAGAGATAGTTGTCATATAAGGACAGGTGGCTGTCTCTGTAATGTATTCTGCTGTATATTTCATGTGATCTAGCCTTAGTACCAACAAAGTTTCTTTTAAATTGGTTTCTGGGAGAATGAGCAGAAAGGGAAGCAGAGCAAGAAGCTGCCCTTGGCTAAATCACAGTGTCCTGGCCTGGCTGGGAGCGTGCACATTGGTAACTGGCTCCTACTAAAGCAGGGCTGTGGTCCTGCCTTCCTCCCGAAAACACGGGGACATCGGGGAAAAGACTGATCTGTGTCGTCCCCCCACTCCCCGTATGCAGAAGTGGAAATCCCAACTTGATATCCCTGCCTCGCATCTTCAAAACAAAAGACCTCTACGTTTTCTGAACTGCACACACCTGCTTAGCTGCGTGAATCAGAAATACTCCTCCAACCTATTTCCTTCTTGCCTTAAGCCAATGGGAAATCAATTTTGAACAAATCAGGCTAAATCCGGGAGTTAGAGGAGTACCAGTCTCCGAAATCAAACAAGGGATGGTGCTTTTTGAAGTTGGGAAATGCGTATTTAAGCCAGGCTGCTGAGGACTCCTGTCAAATTGGGCCAGTGTGTGCTGGCATCAGGTCCAGGAGGTCTGGGGGTGTTGTTCTGCAAGAGGATGCTCAGGACCAAGGTGGTGCCAGCTCTACCTCTGCCTCCCTGCTCGCTCTGCCTCCCCAGCCTGTGAGCAGAGCAACAAACAGACATTTTTGTATATTTGTATGTTGTATTTGTATATTGTTTTTATAATATTTTTGTAGGCATCTCCAGCAGTGTCCAGGCAGGACCAGCTGTGCTTCAGGTACAGCCACGCTCCAGACCATGTGGAGATCCTTCATGTGTCACGAGGCAGCTGCAGCCCCGTTGATATTTTGCGGTGGGGAAGGTGCTGTGGGTGCGTGGGCAATACTGGTGCTGTGAGGAACAGGTCATGCCCACTGCTGATGTCCCTGTGCTGTTGGCCAGAGAGCCGGGGCTGTGACTTCTCTGCCTCCCACATTTCCAGAGCAATCAGCAGCATTGCCCCAACATGGGAAGACAAAAACTTGTCTTCTGATGTGAATCACTGACCCAGT
>VXAL01003828.1:125802-146174 GCA_013399475.1 Chauna torquata | reverse complement strand
ATAGTTAGTTTAATGTCTGGTCTTAAAGACCACTTCTGAGCAGAGCAGGATCACTTCCCACACAGTGACCATTGTCAGCATGAAGCAGATATCGTGGCCTCTCTTGCTGCTCTGCCCATCTACTTAGACGGGTTGGGAGATGGATGCTTTAGGGGTATTTCAATGCTGCTGAAGCCTGAGTTGCATGGAGCCCAGTGATTAGAGCTTCATATGAAGCTGGAGACCTGGGTCTCTGAATCCCCAGTGTGTGGCGGGGCTCTGCCCTGAGTCTGGTGCAGAAGGGCACTGGGCTATGCCCCATTCCCTGCAGGCAAGCTGGCAGATGTGGTGCTCTCCAGAGGCTTCCCCAGTGGGGACACCTGGGGGACCTGATGCAGGCATCATCCCAGAATACGTCTTTACTGTTGTGCAGATGCAGCGCTTGGGAAGTTTGACTGTTTCTTGGCAGCAAATCCTGGCCTCCTTTGGAAAAACACTTGGAGTTCTGTTGATGACCAGCCTGTGTTGCTGATGTCTGAACAGCACAACAGCAAAAAAACCCACCCCACCCTTGAAGACCGTGTGACTACATACGAGTGACAACTGGAGGAGGCAATCCAGAGAGTGGCACCAGTCAGTGGGCAGAGCAGAAACACAGTGCAGGGATGTAGACCCTGCTGTGCTTTGTCTTCTACTTGCTTATAGCCACTGATTGCGTTTGCAAAGGGGAGGGATGTGCATGGAGGTCTTGCTTGTGCTAAGGGGGAAATGCAAGCGTGCATCCTTGTCTGCAGGGCTCCAGACCCACAGCACCGGGAGCTGCTGGCTTATATGGTCTCTGTGCTCTTTCTTTTTACAGTACTGGCTGCTGCTCTGGGGATAAGTGGTGGCTAGCATGAAAATGTACATTGCCATGCTAGAGAAAGATAGGTCTTCAACTGCTGTGTACTACCTGCCGTGCTAACGGAAGAGGCTTTCTGGAGTTAACAGGTTTTCTCAGATGTTCCTTATTTGTCAGATATAACTGGGAATTATAGGACTGCAGACAAAGCGGGGTGGCTGGGTGTAAGGCAGGAGCAACAGGGTAAACATGGCTGGTTGGTGTCCCTGGAGGAAGGTCCTGCTGGAGGAGCAGTGCTACGGCTGCTGTTCAGAGTGACTAATCTCTGCCAAGCAGAGGGTGTATCCATGGATCTCTGTCACGTGTGTGGCTGCATCGTGACCTTCCTTTTTAAATTTTGGTGCACTGAGAGAGGGGTGCACTGCTGTAGAGAATGGCCTTTCCTCCTCTTGTCTAACCCCAACAGACCTCTATCCATCAATCACTGGGAGAAAAATTGAGAGCAAATACAAGTTTACAACTCCTTTTCCCTGCTCCTTTACTCAGCTGAGAGTCTCAGTCTGTATCAGTAGATCCTTGAATCTGATACTGCATTATTTTTCTTAGCTATTTTTCCCTTTGTGTTGCTCCAGAGACCCTCACTCAAGAAGCGCTCTCACTGGGCAAGATGCTCCTGGTCTGTGCGTTGATCTGGCACATAAATAATGATTTGGAATGAGTGAAAGTCCCAGTTATGTTGGTTCGAATTCTGTGTTATATTAATTTTCTCGTTGGCAGCTAAAACCCACTGTTCTTGCACGCAAATGCAATTCCCATCTGAAGGGGCACCGTGCTTCATACAAATGCTCCTCCTTCTCTACTTGGTGTCTTTTGTTCCAGGACCATAACTCAGATTTTATCAAGGGATCAAATATCTTACAGCTGCTTTCATGTGCCTCATGCCCATATATCTGGAAGTCTGCTCCATGTGTGTTTAGAGCAGAAGTGATGGGGAAAGCTGCTTGTCCCACAGGGGAGCCCTGGGTTTGTGGAGACTAGTCCTCACCTTTGGGTGGTTTTTGGGCTGTTGGCTGCATTAACCTTCTTGATTTTTACTTCTCAACAGTGTAGCTCTGTGTTCAACAGACAGTGGCATATGAAGTGCTGGGCCCTCGCATCTCCTTGCCCAACATCTTGGCACAGAGCTGCTCACCGAGCTGGTGGGCTGGGCATCTGTGGGCTGGTGCAGCGTGTGCTGAGCTCTTTCTGGAAGATGCCACGAGTCCCACTAAAGTCTGGGGGAGCTGCAGGCACTTACTGCTTCTGTTGGAAGAGGGATACGATGCTAGGAAGCAGACATCAGCATGTTTTTTCTCTTGGGTCAGGGCTGCCTGGGAAAATGGTGTGACTGTAGTCCATGAAAGGCACAGTGTTGTGACCACAGCTAGCAGGGCAGACTTCGGCTGCCAGCAAGCACTGCAGTAACTAGTCATGCTTTGTTCTGTAAGTTCATTCCCACAATGTTACACCTCCCCGTCTTGCTGTGACTCTTCTGTTTGGCTGTGCAGACTCACACTTAGCATCCTTCTCTTTTCCTAAAGACACAACAGTGATGGACAGTCGGTCTCCCCAGGAGAGAATGGAGGGACAGGGGACAATGTGTAAGGACCCCTGCGGAGCAGGACTGTCACATCTGCTGGGTGCAGAAACACAGCTCGGCAGGTGGAGACAAATTCCCATTAATCCTTGGCACCTCCACCTTCATTTAAGGACACAGCAAGACGGTCATCGCAAAGCTGGCAGCGGGGGCTGCCTCTCCCACTCTCCAGGATAGTGTTTACAGGATCCCAGCTCTTGTCTGTGCATGGTGTTGCATAGCCCGGTGTGAACTGTGGTAGCTTGCCCTTGCTATATGTTGAGGCATCTGGAAAGCAGGGATACCAAAAACTGGGGATCTGGGGGGAACCAGAGTGGCAGCAGAGTGAGGAAGCAAGTGCTGCGGCTGTTCCAGGAGCTAGGCTGGCAGCAGGAGCTGCTCGGGTAGAGGAAGGAGCTCAGGACCTGAGTTAGGTCTTTCAAAGTTGTGGTAGGTATTTCATATGGGAGAGAAGCTCATGTTGGGGTGCACCCTAAGCAAGACCCTCTCCAAAATATTTGATGTCTGCTTCAGGATGTCCCCTCTGTACACAGCTGCCTCCGTCTGTCCTGGCAGGGTTTGTACCATTTGTGTGTCAGTAAAGTGAGCCAGGAGACCCAGCTGAAAGCTGCTGAGCAAGCAGGGGACAGTTGTAGTTGCCTCATTGCTTTGACCTCGGCTGAACTGTCTGGGCTCTCCATACCCCGCTGTCTCAGGGGAGAGCGCTTCACCTGCAGGACTGTCCATATGCAGGGCTGAATTTGGAGCGACTGATGGAGTCACTTTTGCTGCGACCCTGAGATGGAGAATTTACACCAGGTCCTAAATGCGAGCCATCTGCGAAATCTGCCGTATAGTTATTGGGCTTTGTGAGCAACTCAAGTTTTGGATTTCATGAAAGTTTTGAGTTGCTTTGTAGACGACGCACAATGCAGAAACCAGGGTGGGGGACAGGAATGCAGTAATTCCTGTAGTAGGGATTGTATTACAGATAACGTGTGGTACTCTGAAAGAGGGGCTGGCATTTCCTTGAAGTCTGTCATTCCCTCTTTGAGTTCATCAGGAGGATAATCAGGTGGCGGGGGGCACTTTGTAGCCCATCAGAAAAGCCGTTCACATTTCACTACAGTTAAAAAGTTTCCTGCTTGTTTGCCTGTTGTTCTGCAGACTGAGGACCGCTGTCCTGCGGGCATCTCAGGGCCAAGAGGAAGGTTCTGCCATCCCAATGTGGTTCTACTAACCTCAAATGATGGAGTAGTTTAGGTAGGAGAGGACCTATGGAGGTCCCTAGTTGAGTCCCTTCTCACAGCAGAGCCATGTTAGATCAGGTTGCTCAGAGCTTTGTCTAATCAAGATCAGAATATGTCCAAGCATGGACATACCACAACTCGTGTGGGCCCCTGCTCTGACATTTGACAACCCTTGTGGTTAAAATGCTTGTCCATGTGCCTCACTGTAATCTCCCGTGCTCCAGCTTGTGCTCAGGGCCTCCTTGTTCCGTCCATGTGCACCTCAGAGAAGAGCCTGGCTCCGTCTTCTCCACACCCTCCCACTACATAGTTGATGACAGCAGTAAGATCCTCCTTTTGCCTTATGCAGACTGATCTAATGCCGTTCTCTCCCAGCAAACAGCGTTTCTTTTATATTGCCACGCAGGTGCAGTGACCCTCAAGGACTGAATTTAGATTCAAGGCCAGGGATGCATGGGCTGAATACGTGAGACTAACACGGGGGACATTGGGCAGAGAAGATGTAAGGCTGAAATGCACGAGGGAGGCGATGCTCGGGAGAGGGAGCCAGGCTGGAGGCTGCACTGTGGGCAGGCTGGGGAGACAAGGTTGAAGAATTAATCTAGGCGTGGTGATGCTGAGCTGATGGTGGAGCATTCACAAAGACATGGGAGAGAGAGATCTGGGGATGGTGTTGTAGGCCGGTCCTACAGCATCCTAGCTTGGATGGACTGGTGTTTGTCAGCAAACTACGAGGGTTGCCTCATGCTTGATCCGTGTGGTTCCTCCTAGTGAGGCTTCCCCACCTCTGTCCTGCAGGGCTGCCAGCCAGTCCCTGCCCGATGGTCCTTTTCTGAGCATCTCTACCAACCCCTCCCTCTGCACTCTTCTCTCCTTCCCTTTTCGCCCTTTGGGGTGTAGTAACCCCCCAGACCTCCCCACAGCTTGGCGGAGCGTATCCGAGAGCTCTGAGGCTCTTCATCCACCACGCTTGCGATGTTCCCATGTATAACTCTGGAGAACAGCACTTAATTTGCTCGCCCTGTCTGGATGATGTTCAGCAGCTCCATCGTTCTGGAGCTGTTGCTCGCACGCCCTGGCCATGCAGCCGAAGGGGGCTGGCACTGACTGCGTTTGACTGAGTGCACAGCTGAGTCTTGCATACAGTCTGGGTCCTGTAATTGGCAAGAGACATATTTGAGAGAGATGAAGCTGTCTTGTGTCACATTAAAGTAGTGAACCTGCTCCCAGCAGCCACAGGAACCACCGGTGACTGGTTCCAGCGTGGTTGGCAACAAAAAGAAACAAAAATCCAAAATCTTAAGAAAGCAAGAAATTCCTAAGTACACTGAAATAGCAAATAAAAGATTACCTTACCAGGCAAAGGTTTTTGGCAGGGATAGACCTACTCCGGTGGCCCTGTGGCACTGTTATTATACACCATGTGGGATGTACTGTTTGGAGCATGCATTTCCCCTGAGTGTATAAAAAGCTGCCCTCTTCTAATTACCACCCACTTACTACCTTTAGGTAAATCAATACTTAGTCATCACAAGATTGTTTCACGTAATCAGTCCGGAAGGGATCCCAAATGACATCTTTTTCATAAAGTAAATTTTTTCATCAAATTTGAAATGCTTGGAAAAATATAAATGACTTCAGTGCCAGTTTCCTGCAGGAAAAATACAGAACAGGGAAAAAAAAAAAGTTCCACTCCACAGTCTGTTTTGTAAATTCAGGTTCTTAGTTTCAAATTGCAGCTTGTGGTAGAGGGTTTTTTTTCATGTTTGTATTTCTATTATTAGGACATCATGGTGAATCTAGGCAATTTCAGATGTCCTCAGGTAAAAGTTTGGGGTTCTCAAATAGAATTTACCCAAACCGTGCCTTCTCAGCATTTTCAGTTTGCAAGAAATTTGGAAAACACTTGTCACTTGATTTTTTTTTTGTAACCATTACATTCAAACCAGGCAGAAAACGTCATATGTTGAGATGTGAAAAGCTTCGGTGGATTAGGAATTTAGTTCCTGATCTATGGTAGAGGGGCTAAGTGGTGATTAAGTGGTGATTGTTGGCTTTGTCCCTTGAGGTCCCGAGTGCCCAGTGCAGGTGGGGAGGTCACGAGGGACGCAATGCAAGAGCCTGGTGTGGGTTCAGGTTGGGACACAGAGACTGAAACGGCCAAAGTCAGCATCCTTTTTGTCGGGATGCTGGTTCTAGAGACATAAGCGTGGCAGGCACTCTGCCCAGACCTTGGCGAAGTGTAGGTGATTCAGCCAGTCGTTTATGAAAATGAGCCTTCATTTCAGTCCTGCTCAGAGGAAACTGTGCTTTAAACCAGAGGAAAAGCAGAAGGTAAGCTGAGCACCAGAGAGATGTAGAGTTCTGAAATTTAGAGTATTTGAATGCCCAGTATTCATTCTTAAGTGTAATAGAAACAGAGGTTCAAGGTCTGTCTCAGGTGTGTGGATCTGATTTCTGCTGGGACCAGCTGATTACTCAGCAGTGATTTTTTTTTTTTTTTTGCAAACTCATTTTCACTTTCCTCCTTTAAAAACCTTAAAAACCTTGCTCATGTTTTATAGAGACTGTTTTGATGAGTAGCTTTGTACTACAATTAAATATTTCTGTTTTTAAGTAAAGTGAAAATGAACTGTCCTAAGTCGCAGCTTACCTTTTGCACCTGTGCTTTGCTTATTACAGGAATATCTTCCTCGCATTATTTCTACATGTTGAGTGTCCTGCCACCCTAGGGTTCAGCACAAATGATGGATGTGCTGTCCCCATCAGAGGACACCCGCTCCCGCTCACATCTTTACCTCAAGCTGCTGCCTCTCCTCCTTGTAGTCCTGAAGGTCAGCAGCCCCGTGCTCTCCAGCTGGGGAGATGAGTCCTCTCCCACGGCTGGTAGCCAGGAGAGACTGACTTTCCCGGCTAGGGCACCCGATGGGGTCAGCAACCTGGGTTTCTCATTGCCTGTTGGCAGACTTGCTTTGTGAAACATCCTGCACAAGACACAGGCTGTTTGGAAGAAGAGAAACTTGGAAAAACTCGTGTCATTTGATGGCTGCCCAAGATCTTTGGCATTGCACTGAAGCGCTAGATTTCTGTGCTCCCATCGTGCTATGTTGTTTTTTCTCCTTTTCAGAAGGGAGAAGTGATTTGCTGTGTCTAATGCTGGGGCAAGCAACTACACCATGTTGGTCAGGAGCTGTAGCTCTGTGGATACTGCTGCCTTCTCTGCACCAGCCACAGCTTCAGAGCTGAGGCTTCTGCCAAACTTGTTTGCCGTTTCTCCCAGACTTGTTCATCAAGTGGTTTTGATGATGAGCTCTCAGACTTGTTCAGCTTCAAGACATGTTTGAAATTCAAGCTGCGCTGCTTATTTGTGATTGGCCTGATAAGTTAGAGGGTTTCTAAGAGTCACTCTGCGTTGTGATTGGAATGAGCAAATGAGCACTTCTGGCCTGAAAGCTTGCAGGTGGGAAGGGAAAGTTTGATTCCTGCAGACAGGGCTGGGAGAATTTGGAGCAGCAGGGACTGTGTACCTCGGGGGGAACTTTGGAAGAGGAAGAAAACGAGACTTTGCTTCATAATTCGACTCTCACTTGGTTGTGCAAATAAACATTTTGTTTAAATTAGCTTCAGATATGACTGCAAACATCTATTAGGGGTCCTTCAAATGTTTGTTAAGGAGTTTCTTAAAAGCTCTTATCCGTGTATCGTTGTTGTTTGTGTAATTGGCTCCCCCTTTTCCCACCCACCGCGGCAGTGCTGCTTGAGAGGCAATTTCATGGAAAACCTCTAAGGAGAAGGCTACTGAGGAGCTTTATCATCTCCACAGGTCAGAGCTGCCTTTTTCTGTCTCATCCAGCTTCTTTCAAATCCTGCCGTAACTCAGCACAGCTGGAGCTGAGCTGAACCAGAGCGTGGATTTTGTTTTCTCAGAAGTTCTGGGCAGTTTGCCTGGGAGATGCCCATGAATGCCCATCCATGGCCCAAGTGCAAGAAGGTGTGGACCATCCCCTCTGGCTGGCCACCTCATCACTAAGCAAAGCCCCATGGCATTTGCTGTGCTGCCCTGTCGCTGCTTAAGTGGAAGAAGTTACCTGGGGTGCAAATACTGCTCAGAGCTGTAAGGCAGCTGCGCATAAATCTGATAGTAAAGCTGGCTGTTCTCTTGCCAGTAGCTGACTCCGTGGCTGAGGGCCATTTCTCATCTGCTTTGTTTCCCCAGCTGTAAAAATAGTCTCATGGGAAAACCTCAGACTCAAGTCTCACAGGAGAGCATTTTCCTGTTGCTTTCTTAGGCTGGAAATGCTTTGTCCTTTTGGTGATTCCCTCAGACGCAGGGAATGCTCAGGCCATTAGAAGTGCCTGGGTGCAGCGATGCACCAACAGCTAGCACGGAAGAAAGAACTCAGGGAGCCTTTCAAAGTTGCCATGCTGCAAGAAGAGTCCGGCTTCTGCTCCTGGCTGGGCAATGGGATGCTTTTCTACCCTGGGTGAATTAAAATGACTTTGGGTTTTGGTGTTCCCACCTGGCTGGAGCACTAAAAGCATCTCAGAGCTTATGGCAGCATGGAGAAGGGTCATGCACTGGCTCTGAGGAATGGACTCGTCTCCTGTCAGAACTGGAGAGGTGGTACCTGAGCACTCGAGAGAGGTGCTAGGTTTGCGTGGACAGGGCTGTCACTACAGAATCATAGAGTCACGGAATGGTTTGGGTTGGAAGGGACCTCACAGCCCATCTCATTCCAACCCCTGCCATGGGCAGGGACACCTCCCACCAGACCAGGTTGCCCCATCCAATCTGAGCTTGAGTGCTTCCAGGGATGGGGCATCCACAGCTTCACCACCGGTACGTGCCGGTTGCTGCCGCTCGTTGCTGACAATGCGCGTACTCGCAGCTGGGGTGCTTCCTCCTTCGCCTGGAGGGAGCAGTTGGTGGGCAGAAAGCCTGTGGCTGTTTTGGTAGAAGGGAGAGAGCACCTGGGTATGTCTGCATCATGGGCTTGGAGATGTCACTTGGTCTGGGGGCTCAGGCCCCCCCGGGTAGGGACGCTGGGCTGTCGTGAGACTCAAGGCGGCCAGGCACTCGGTGAACACTTCAGGAGAACTCAGTAACCACTGGTCAGGTCCTCTGCAAACATATGGAGCTGCGGGGTCGGTGTTGCTCACTACAGCACTGTTAAGCGGTGCGCATTAAAGTGAAGGAAAAAATGTTGAATTTATGCTTTCCTGTGTCCTCCAGCTGATGCTTTCCCTGCTACTCCATCCTGTGTTCCCTCGTGCAGACCCAGTCAAGCCCTTCTGAGAACCAGTGGGGGCATTTTTAGTGGGCAGGCAGGCGAACGAAGGACACGTCTGCCAGAGGGTCCCCACACTCGCTCATCAAACAGATTGAGAGGGGACAAGCAAAGCAGCAGTCGATACCAGCTTGGACTTCCCTCCATGTTTTCGGCTGAGCACAGTAACGTTTAAAGTGAAATTCCATTTCTTTGGTGGTGGGAGATTGAGACTCTTAGTGGTAGTCCAGAGGGTGACTTGTGGTGTCAGCTGGCTTTTCTCCTGTGGTGGCACTCCATCCACGTCTGCATATGAGATGTGGAGGTAAAATACGAGTTATGCAGCATTTCCAGAGGTACAAGGCTAGATGAAGTTGATTTCAAATTTAGAAATATTCCTTCAAAAAAGAGTACATTTAGGGAAAAGCTCTATATTCAGGTATGTCCAAAGAAGAATGATCAGATAAACTTTTTATGTTATCATGGTTTTATGTTAACAGTTTTTGTGGTGGATGGGTTATCTTGGAATTAATAAACTCATCTGCTACAAAGCCAGTGGTACCTGGAGATCCAGCAGAGAAAGAGGAGCATGTTTTTCTAAAAAGAAGCGGTTGTTTCAGAAAGAGCAGTGCTGAGATGAAGTGTAGTAAGATGTTTTTGACAGGAGGCCATGAGGGAACTCTGTTTCTCTCACATCCACACATACAGGCTCCAAGATGTATTTATATAAATGTAAATATAGCTGTTCACTCCATATCTGGACCTTTAGCAAGTATCACATTTGTTGGAAAAAATGTCCTCCCTTCCATCTCGCTGATAGGATTTGATGGAAGGATGAAGGTACTTCCCTGCAAATGACCGTGGAGTAACAAATATTTTTTCTGGAGTTTTTTTCTGATTACTAATGCCAGAAGACAGTAAATAAATAAATAAAATAATAAACAAAATCCCTTCTGTCTGAAACCTCTGGCAGCCAGGGTTGACTTGTATATCAGTAGCACTGCCAGTGGCCATTTGTTTTAGGCTTGATTCATTCCAGGTTACCTGAACTTTGTTCTCCTTAGGTCGGACATAAAGAAGTGAAAGCATCTCTGCTCACGTGGCAGCTTCATGCCTGTGGTAGCTGTTGCATCCCATGGCTGGGACAAGCATGCTGACACTTGAACCCTGGATGGTTTTCTTCCAGATGGGTGTTCATTGTGACAGGTGGAGCTAGAAATTATTTCTGAGCACTAAAGCAACTTCCTAAAGAAAGCATGCCTAAACAAGCCAAAACCAGGCAACCACTTTCTTGAGATCATTGCTTTTTGGCTCTGGAATATGAAGCCAGTAGCTGCCTCCCAGCCCTGCTCCGGGACCTGGTGCCCCAGCTGGTGCAGCACTGTCCAATCTGCAAGCCAAGCTGGGCTCATTTCTGTATGCAGTGGAGGTGTCTCGGCCCCCTGGGGACGTTTTTGTTCAGCCACGTGCTCCTGCTGGCACTGTCCGTCGCAGCGAGCACAGCTGGTGCCTCTTGTGCAGCTGCCGCATCAATGTCCCCAGGTGGGCAGGTGAAGATCTGAGCAGTAAATACCAGTAGGAACAGGCCTCTATATTTTCCACTTGCTCTTGCCTGATTTCTGCCTCTTAGCCATGCAAAGTCTGCCAGAAGTTAAGAATTACGCGCACCATATGACGGCTTCAGAATCGAAGATGTCATTTGTCTCAGGTTATCAGTCAGCTCTGGGAGCTGCGGCGGAATCTGCCATGATGTTATATAGCCCCATCCAAGCAATATTTTTTCCGCTGTGTGAAATAATTCAGTGAATTTCTAATTACACAAATCTAATTAAAGGCTGAATGTAACGACTATGCCTAATCATAATGATACACCCATTTCATTAAAAAAAGAAATTGCTTGTGTACAACAAACCATCCAATTTAGTACAGGATTAATATACGCCTCCCTGGCTGGAGCTGTGCAAGCACCAGCTTGGGCACGGGGCCCTGGGAGGTCTGCGTGGCCGCACCGGTGCGTGGTGTTGGAAACCCTGCCTCTTCTGCAAGCAGGGTCCCGAGAGGTGTCTGTGTAGGGTGGAGGTGGGACCAGACCCTCCCAGCTGGGCGAAGGGAGCTCGGCTTGGAGGGACCGTGTTCTGCGGTGGTGCGCGGGCCGTGCTCGAGCGGCTGCGTGGCCGCTGGGCTGGGATTTAGCGGATTTTCTGTCTGAGGCTCAGCAGTGGTGGAGCAGCAGATGCGCCTTTGGTGAATTTCCGCGTCAGCTCTCCTGGATGTTCTGGTTTGCTCCCAAAGACAGAAGTAGCACAAAAAAAAATCATTTACCCCCCTCTTAGAGCTTTTCTCCGGTGGTTTCCAGTGAGCGGCACCAAAGCCCAAAGGGATGGCACCTGTCTGATTAAAGCCAGTTTTGTAAAAACTTCTCCATCGGCTCTTCCCAAGAGTGCTTGTCATCGGCAGCAGGACAGAAGTGCGTAACCACCGCACCGGGCAGGAAGCCGCTACCGGCCGCGCCAGGTAGCTCCTCAGGGCTCTGCTGGGCTCTCGATTCCTCCCATCGGGTCGAAGGCAGCGCCCGTGCTCGCGAGAGCTCTGGCAGCGTCCCTGTCAGGAGGCAGTTTCCTGCAGCAAGACACGAACCTTAATCCGTGCAATCGAGTGCCAGTTGCAGGGGGAACAGATGCACTTGTAGGCCTGAGTGGAGTTTTCTATTAATATTTCTGCAGTAGCTTATTGCTGAAATCACTCTTGCAAAAGCAGCTTGGGCTCTATGTTTTCCTTAACTGCAACGCAGCGCAAAGTTTATCCTACAGCACGGAGCCTGCACCCGAATTTCTGGCAGGCCTGCAAGGATTCAGCTGTTGGGTTGGGAGCCAGGTATTGGACAGAGGGAATAATATCAGGGCAATGAGGTTAAATAGATAGATAATTGATTTTTTTTCAGTGCTGGTCTCGGGTGTAAATCCACTGAGGTTAATGAAGTAAGGCAAATTAAATTGAACAGCCCTGTAAGGAAAGCTTAGGCTGGCATGGAGCCTGTTTCAGAGGCTCCTCTTGGTGCTCCCTCGCTATTTTTGATGGCTGTGTCGTGGTGTCAGCTTTTTCCCCATTTGCGCCGGCTGAAAGAAGATGAATGCCTACAACCATTTTAACTTCCAGCCAGGAAAACTGCAAGTCATAAGCAAACCTCCCATCTTGGTTCCTTACTTAAATACTTGGATCTGTGTGCCCGTTGGGTTTGTTTCTGATGTTGCAGTGGTTTCACGGACCTGTGGAGCGTTTGCTCTGGTGATCTTGCCAAGCCCCACAGATTGCCCAGCCCTGAGCCAGAGCCTTTTCCATCCCCACATTGCTGCGATTCCATAAGAAGCCCTGCAAGGCGTCGCTATAAGTAGCCTCTTCTGGATGAGGTGTCAAATATTTGTCGCAGAAGTACTTGTGGCATCTTGGCAAGTCTTAGCTCCGGAGCCCAGATTAAATTCTGATTTGGATCGTGATATCCAGCCCTCCCCTGGTTTAAGCTGGCCATGTGCGTTTGACTTCCCAGTCTGAGCAGGTGGGAAGCAGATGTGTGCTGGCAGCAGCTGTGTGTCTCAGGTGGCACAGGCAGTTTATCCACCCGCTTTATTAACATGCTTTGCTAATATCTTGCTTGGGATGGGTCTGTGCATGCTGGAGCCTCTCATGGTGACAAACCCCCTCTGTGTCCCTGTGCATCGCTGTAGCGAAGGATAAAATGCCGGTGAGCTCCGAGAAGTTGGGGCACACTGTAACCAGCTATTCTTGCAGAATCTGAATGGTTGAGGTAGGAAGGGACCTCTGGAGACCATCTGGTCCAAATGCCCTGCTCAGGCAAGGCCACCTTGAGCAGGTTGCCCGGGAAGTTGCCTTGAAGTTCATCACTCCAGGTGTAAGAAAAAAGGCAGAAGGGAAGTGACTTAGACAGGAGGAGGATGCAGGTCCCCACACATCTCCTGGGGACGTTTCAGGACATGTTCCCAGACCTGCTGTGCGGCCATGCTACTCCACAGCCACTCTAAGAGCTTCACTCTGAGTTTTAGGGACTTTTGTCCTTGTGACTGCAGCTGCGGCTCCCATCAGGATGCGGGTGGGAGGCTGGGTGTTGTGTGAAGGTGTATGAGGTGGGCTTGCTGGAGATGGAGAATGCAGCCACGGCCTCGGGGCAGAGGCAACACTTTCCCTGCCAGAAGGCTGACCCCATGCCTGCAGGTGCCATGGTCTTGCTCTGGTCCTGCCCTGCCTCTCACTCCAGGCACGGCGGGAGCCCAGCCCAGGGGCTGGCTTGCTGGAGCGGGCATGAGCTGTGACCTCTTTGGCCAGAGATGCCTCCCAGACACCCACGCTCGTGCACCACCTTGCATCTGGGCTGTGCAGCATCCCAGCACCACCTGCATCCCACGTGCCACAATGCTCACAGCATCCTGCAGAGGACAGGGACGCAGCAGCCTGCTGGGGAGGGACAAACCGCGTGTGGGTTTGCAGCGGAGGTGCCCAGATGTCTTCTGAGGTTGCAGAGATGCTTCACTGGTTTCTCTCCTGCTGGCCTCAAAGCTTGGGGAAAGGACGCCTCTCATCATACAAATGGGTACGAGGGTTCAGTCACCAGCAGGTGGTGACTTGTCCTTTGCATCAGTTACGTCTGGCATTGTTAAGCTGTCGCGGGTAATAGATCGTATCCTCTCCGTCCCGGCTGTTGATGTATTGTTCTGAACAGCTAACTCACTCCGCACAGCTAACTTTTGCTGCCTGTGCCCAAACTTCCGAGAGCTACGAGTTGAGTGTTCTCGGGGCTTGCTTTTCTAGATGAGGGTGACAGTGCATGGGATGCCTCGTGTCCCCTGCCATCCCACCGCCGTCACCTCCCAACACCTGCTGCTGTCTGGCCCATGCCATGGTGCTATTTAACCTGGGTAGGTAAAACTTTGCAGGTGTTACTGGAGGACTCTCCCCTGGGTCTCATCTGAACTTCTGCTCTCAGGCTTTCCTGGTGATTGCCCTGGCTCCTCTAAGAGCAACGCAGAAGCAACATCAGGCTGAGAAAGCCATAATGTGTTGCTGCCTCTTGCAACAGCTTTTCTCAGGCTCTTTGGGAAAAATAGAAAAACAGCTTTATAGACCACAACTTCCATCCTGGTTTAACTTCGGTGTGGTCCGCCCCGCTAGACCTGACTTGCACTGGGATGCACTGGTATACTGGTACGCGCTGTTCCACATGCAGCAGCTGCTGCGGATGGGTGGGGAGATTGAATTCAGCCAGAGAGGTCTAGAAAAGATGTTTGAACTGGGCATTGCATGTGCTGCACGCAGTTGTCCTCGTGGGGAGCAGCACCAGAGAAAGCAGCAGAGTCTTGGAGGAACAGGAGCTTCAGCTCAGCGCTGTGAATATTGCTGTGACCAAAGGACCTGAGCACCAGTGAGAAGTCCGTAAGTGAGAGACATTGTCCCAAATGCCGCAAACAGTGTGCAATCTTAGGACGTCTTTGCGTCCTCTTGCTTTTTTGGTGTAAGGGGAGACCTTGGTGAAGACAGAATCCTGGTGGCAGGGGCAGGGAAGGCACCTGCACGTGGCATGGTGCAAGGCTGATGTCCATGTGGCCTGGCTGTTCCCCTGGCCCAGATCTTGGGGACATTTCAGTCCTTGGTGGCTGACATTTGCTTTGTATCAACCATGGCCAGGCAGAGGCTGGTTGAGCTACCTGGGACGTGGCCGTTTCAGAGCTGGCTCAAGCACCATCCCCTTCCCTCAGGGTTGCGACCTGCCCGTTGTGTCCCACTGCTTTTGGCAACAGAATTTTCACTGGACCTCTGGCCCTTTGGGCTGATGAACAAGCAAACAGTGCCTGCTGCAGATGCACAGGTCTGGTGCAGGGCAGGACCCAGGGAAGGCACGGTGCGGGCACAGTGGGCAGCACAGAGCTGCCCAGTCCTACATGCATGAGGCTATGATGTGTCCCACTACACTCCAGCCAATGATGGAGCCTTTGGGATGGATTTTCAGCTTGGAAGCCCCAAGCACTTGACAGGTCTGAGTGTGGACCATGCAGAGGCTTGGATTTTGCAGGCTTTACCAGCACCTTGTGGGGTTAATGCACCCACACCTCCTCACGAGTCCCTGGTTGCTCTGTCATGAAGTCAGTGCAACCCCAGAAGCAGCAGTTTCCATCCCTTGACGTTTCACTGTCTTCCTGCACGGTGTCCTGCTTGGTGCCCCAGCTAGAAATAATCACAGGAAAGGCTGTGAGCCTTCAATGAGGGAAGAGGAGAGGGAACCCCTGAGTGTGCATGAGAAATTGGACTCCTCCAGCTGGCAGGAGCCTGTCAGTCATGCAAGCAGCATGTGTAAGGAGGTTTCAGTCTCTCTTGCTGGATAGTCAGTGGCAAAGTAAATAAACAGGCTCTGTTTTTGTCTTCAGTCACTCTACCACTGCTTCTTGCTAGCCTTGACTTTTTGACTTGTCTCTGTATTTTTAGCTGCAGGACACCCTGTCCCCAAAGCCAGCGAGGACCTGAGGTTTCTCATACCTTTCTGAGCACGTGAAGCCGGCTCTCGCCCTTCACCACGTCCTGTCTAGGAGAAGAGGAGGTGTCAGTCAGCACGGTTTCTTCCCCCTTGCACTGGTGTAACTGAGCTGAGGACCTGGGATGTGAATCTCCCTTTGGAATTTATCTTATTGGTGGCTGTGCTGAATAGAGGTCCTTGAGGAGGGATGGGGACAGATTCTGTCCTCTCCGTGAGATGCGGTGAAGTAGCGGCAGAGGAGCCCTGTGTGCAGACCACCTCGGTGGTCGTAAGGCAGGACCTTGCAGATGCGCAGGATCGGGTACAGGCTGAAGGGCTTTGGTTCAGGGGCTGTCTCCATCACCGTCCGGAGGTCTGCTCAGAGCAGGGACCTTGCCGTGTGTCCATCCAAGTCTGCGCACGCAGGCAGTGGTTGCACAAGATGTCTGACGCCCTCAGCCTGGGGACAGGCGCCAGGCAGGTGATGTGCTCAGCCCCGTGGGTGGCTGGGGGATGCATCAGCCCATGTCCCTCCCAGCACTTTCACCTACTGCCAGCCCTTCCTACGGATGGAGCCGTTCGAGTCGCGCACTTGCACCGTGACCCTGACGGGGCTGCGCACCTCCTTCCTGGGCTGGGCTTGTACATCGTGCCAAAACCTGTGAGATTCAGTGTGCTGGAGGCCTGCTTTCCTCCCTGGAGTCTAGAAATGAGGGGGCCCAAAATGTTTTCCCCTTCTATCTTTTGCGTCATTCATATGCAAAGAAACAGAGAAAAAGAGCCATTTGATTTTATTCAGCAAAACATGATGTTTCTTTGTATTTTACAGAGAGAGACGGGGGGTTGGGAGTTTATTCTGTTTTATTTAAAAGCAGAAAACGATTTAGCACAATGCAAAATTAAATGTCACTTTGAATAACTGATCAAATGTTTTCTATTTGGAAAGTGCTGAAGCGAGCGTGCGTTTCATTGTGCAGTGCCTTCAGTCACGATGCTTCGCTGCTGCAGGTGGGACTCGGGAAGGAGCATCCCTGGTTTTGGCAAGTTCAGCCTTCACGTTTACCCACTCCGGCTTTCTGAGCTCCCCTGGTCCTCAGCTTCGTGGGGCTGCAGGCTCAGCTCTTTGCACCATCCTTTCCCCTCCCTTTATCTCCGCTGAAGTCCTCATCTGGACACTCACTTCAGCATGGACTTCAATTTAAGCACCTGAGCAGTTGCCTCAACGTAATTAGGGCTGTTTGTGTGCTCGGGGGAAGCATGCGCTGAAGCACTCTGGATGGAGGCATAAAAGCTCGTGCACTTCAACTGAGCAGTAAAATAGGTTTTACGGAGGCATCCGGGGCTGCCAGCCCCAGTGCTCATCCCGGTAGCTGCGGGTGTAGGATGAGCCTGTAATTGTGACCGCTCCCCGCTGTTGTAGGCTAAATGTCCCGCGGGCTGTTGTTTGCGCTGTGCTGACGCGTGTCTGTGTGAGATTGTGTGGCTACCTTGTCCCCTGGGAGAGCCACTCGAGGTCACGGCTCATACCGGCCGCTCTCCCGTGGCTCACGACGCGTCTGCCCACCGCGGCCGAGGTGTGCTGGCAGCCGGCGCTCGGGGGCACGGGGCTGCGCATACCGTGCCCAGGGCTCGGCCTCTGCATCCCCATTCCGATGTCACGCTGCCGTCACGGGAAGCACAACGCTGAGAGAGAAAAGTGAGATCGAGCAGATGCAGGCATAGGTTTTACTGGGCATGAGCAGGAGGCTCCGTGAGAGTCCAGGGGAGGGTGGATCACCACTGCCACGTGGTGCCAAATTGGAGGCAATGGCTTGAGCTTGTCCTCCACCGAGAGAAGGCAGTGTTCTCAGCACTGGTGAGGCCACAGCTGGAGCGCTGGGTCTGGTGCTGGGCTGCCCAGTAAAAGAGATGTGGAGCTACTGGAGAGAGTCCAACGAAGGACCATAAAGATGATGAAGGGACTGGAG
The DNA here is from genome assembly GCA_013399475.1 of Chauna torquata. Lineage (NCBI taxonomy): Eukaryota > Metazoa > Chordata > Aves > Anseriformes > Anhimidae > Chauna > Chauna torquata. The sequence goes on along the minus strand of VXAL01003828.1, from coordinate 128,738 downwards.
CATCTCTGCTGTGAGGAAGGACTGAGAGCTGAGACTGTTCAGCTTGGAGAAGAGGAGGCTCAGGGGGATCTCATCCACGTCTGTAAAGACCCGAAGGGAGGGTGCAAAGGGGACGGAGCCAGGCTCTTCTCAGTGGTGCCCAGGGACAAGGGCCAGAGGCCGTGGGCACAGACTGGAACACGAGACATTCCTTCTGAACATCAGGAAAGACTTCTGTGCTGTGCGGGTGACTGAGTTGCCCAGAGATTGTGGAGTCTCCCTCCTTGGAGACCTTCAGAAGCCACCTGGATGTGGTCCTGGGCACCCTGCTCCAGGTGGCCCTGCTTGAGTAGGGAGTTGGACCAGATGTTCTCCAGAGGTTCCTGCCAACCTCAACCATCCTGTGATTCTGTGCTGATGCTGTTGTCCCACTGCAGACCAACCTGGGAGCGGGCATTGCTGGCTGTCCCAGGGACGAGACCCAGCCATCCCCGTGACGGACTTAGCTGGCTTTCAATTACAGGAGAAGTACGCACGAATGCTGGGGGGCAGCCGTTCGGTTCCTTCACAAGAGGCCGCTGCTAGGTTTGCATGGGCAATGTTACCTGACCTTCCTGTGCAAGCGGTGCTACCCGAGGTAATGATTTCCTATCCGAGTGCCAATCTGAACAGCTGAGATATTTTGCATTTTTTAACGGTTCTTTACCGTGCATGAATTAACGGGAAAATGGACTGAAACTAAGGTGAAACTATTGAAGGTAGAGAATGACAAATTGGCTTTAGAGCATGGCAGCGACGAGCACTGTCAGGCGTTCACACGCTGACCTTTATCTAAACAGAACTGTATGTAACAGATAAGAATATTTAACAGTAATTAATGTCACATCAGCGCGGAGAACAAAACGATTACATCAAACAGGCAAGAAATCCACTGCAAATTACTCAAAAGGGAAATGTCAGCTTCTTCATATCTGCAACCTGCCTTGTGCTGATGGTGCTGGAATGAGGAGGGAGGGCATGTGAGTAAAGAAGCTATTAAAAATGATTTAGGGAGTGGATAATATATATATAAATGAGCGAGAGAGGCAGAATGGAGCTGAACAATGGCCGGCCTGCCGGACCAGACTTGTGGAAAATCAAACACTAAACTGAGCTGATAATTGGGTGCAGGGATAAACTTGTGTAAGCCAATTATCTCCACTACTGGGGTTTTGACAGGTGGCTGAGGTTTCCCTTTCCTTTCCCCGCCGTCACCGTGGGCTCCTGCTGCGCCGTGCTTCAGCAGCACCTCTTGCGCTGGCAGGATCGATCTGCGCGGGCCCAGAGACCAGGAGAATCACTGCTGATAGTGGATGCTGAGATGGTTTTCATTCCGTTTCCAAAGCGGGGCTGTCCCAGGAGGGGTGGGGAAGCGGTGGGGCCGAGGTGCTGGGCTCCACGTTGCTGGCTGCAGCAGGCAGTGCCGGCACTGGGCGAGGGCTGGCCAGTGCGGCTGGAGCTCCGGGGCTGTGGGTGTCCGTGCCGCAGACCTGGGGATCTGCAGGGTTTTTTNTTATTTAAATTTTTTATAATAATGTGAAGGCTTTGAAAATTAATTTTTTTTTTTTTTTTAATTTATATATATATTTTACATTGAGTTTAAAAAATAATTATGGTCTGTGGACATCCATTCACCAGTGGTGCATCTCCTCAGTCCAGGTGACAAAGCAAGCTGGCTGAGGAGCACTCATCCCCTCCTGGCCAGGTGCATCCCCTAACCTGAGCTCCAGGTTTGCATCCCTGCCCTGCAGCAGGCGCCCGCCGGAGCTGTCGTGCAGACCCTGCAGGGCCTTTGCCTGCGCCAGGACTGTGTGCACTCATGCCGTTGTCACTCCGTGTGTGTAGATGCAGCGCAGCAGCTCGCAAGCTTTCCCTTTAGCAATTTGGTTCAGAGCCCGGTGCAGTGCCAGGGAGGGGACTGGGAGGGGACGGTGATGGGGCAGCCCCTGGGGACCAGCCCTGCGTGCAGAAGCAGCTCTGTGTGCCCAACCCTGCTGCCTGGGACAGCCTTGGGGTGGTCCATGGGCACGGATGTGGTCCACTACGGTGGCAATGCCATGGGGCCGGTTTTCTGGGAGGAGGATGAGGTGGAGTGGTGGCACAGAGCAGTCCCCAGCCTCATGGCGAGTGCTCTCCTTCCCACCCCACGTTGCTGCTGCAGGACCTGCAGGGTGTTAGGGGAAGCACAACGATGTGGCCTTTTGGGTGACCAAGAGCTTGCGAAGCTCTGGATTGCGAAGGTGTGGGTGAGGAAAATCTCCTTAAGAGCAGGGTCAGGAGGCCTGCAGAGGGGCGAGACCAAAGTGTTGTCCCCTTGGCTGACGCCAGCAGCCCCCCCGAGGGCTCCTCGGGGCAGGAGCTGCTCCACCAGCTTTCCTGCGTGCCTGCAGCACCTGAGCCGCTGCGGAGGGACCGGCTTCTCCTAGCTCCGTGCAGCTGCTCTTCCTTTGTATTGGGTTTACGTGGTAAAGGTGTGGTAGCAGGGGGGCCACAGGGGTGGCTTCTGTGAGAAGATTCCAGAAGCTGCCCCATGTCAGGTCAGAGCCAGCTCCAGCCGGCTCCAAAAGGGACCCACCGCTGGCCAGACCTGAGCCGGTGAGTGATGTTGTTTGCGCCTCTGTGAGAGCAGATTTAAGAAAGGGAAAAAACTGCTGCACAGCGGCAGCTGGGAGTGAGAGGAGTGAGGAACAGCCCTGCAGACACCAAGGTCAGTGAAGAAGGAGGGGGAGGAGGTGCTCCAGGTGCCGGGGCAGAAGTTCCCCTGCGGCCCGTGGTGAGGCCCATGGTGGAGCAGGCTGTCCCCCTGCAGCCCATGGGGTACCGCATGGAGCAGATCTCCACGCTGCAGCCCGTGGAGGAGCCCACGGTGGAGCAGGTGGATGTGGCCTGAAGGAGGCTGCAGCCCATGGAGAGCCCCC
>VXAL01003828.1:0-125690 GCA_013399475.1 Chauna torquata | reverse complement strand
TGACCACAACCCCCATTCCCCGTTCCCCTGCGCCGCTCGGGGGGAGGAGGTAGAAGAGGGTGGGTGGGTGGAAGATGTCTTTAGTTTACTTTTAGTTTCTCACTGCTCTAGTTTGCTAGTTATAGTAATAAATTATATTACTCTCCCTATGTTGAGTCTGTTTTGCCCGTGATGGTAATTAGTGAGCAACCTTCTTGTCCTTATCTCAACCCTTGAGCCCTTGTCCATCATATTTTCTCCCCCTGTTCCTCTGAGGAGAGGGAGTGAGCGAGCGGTTGTGGTGGAGTTCGGCTGTTTAGCTGGGTAAAACCACCACATCCTTAGAAATATTTGTCGCCAAGGAATGATAGCAGGTGATGGGAGAAGATCTTGGAGCTGAGCGTGCACAAATCTAGTAAATCTAGTAAAATGCTCATAATGGGTTGCAGTCATCCTTGGCTTCACTCCCCTAAAGCCAGTGGTAATGCAAGGGAAAAAATAGCTGGTTTTATTCTAACAGGGCCCTTGTGCCCTTTATAATAGCTTATTTCCGAAACAAAAATTAATTTATCCATATGACCAACTGTGGGAAGTGCCATTAGCCACAGTTAGTAGAGGTGAGGTTGAGGCACATAGCTGGAGCCCAAGGTCGAGCGGGGCATCTGGGGAGGAGCTGGCAACTGATCCTGGGTCTCCTGGATTCCTGGCTGGTACCGTAAAGGCCCGTCCTCCCTGCCACGCCATGCCCAACCTGCAGTCCTGCTGGCCACCGATTAGTTTTGTTGTCAGCATTTTCCTGGTGGGAGGAGGCAGCAAGGTGCCTCCAGTTTAGCAAGGTTCTGAAAAATAGCTTTCCAACTGGCCTGGTGACCTTTTGACAGCAGGAGAGAATTTACAGGCAGAAGATGGAGATGTGATTTAAAATTAGCAGCAGTGGGGAGCTGTGTCTTTGCCCCTTGAAGTGGAGCAGGAAAACTGACCTGTCCCTGATCCCATCCTGGGCTGGGACATGGTTTAGGGTTTCACGTCTCCATTACAGAAGGCAGTCAGCGTCTCACTCTGCTTTCCTGCAGAGCAGGCACGGTAAAAAGCTGGGCTCTGCCGATGCAGTCAGCGAGAGCGTCTGACACGCTCAGCTTCTGAACAAGCCTAGCCCAAGGTTGGGTGAGCAGATAAGTTCCAATTAGGGGATCTGAATACTGATTCACTGGGGAGAAAATATGACATTAAAGGATCACTGGAAGACTAGAGCCACACTGGTGTATTGCTTAAAATGAAAGGCAGTGAATTTGCATCCCAGTGTGGGGCAGGACTTAGGAAATGACAGGCAACTACTAATTGGGGTGCATTAGTTAACATAGTTCATCCCTATTTATCTCCCGTGGCCGGAGATACAGAAATGGTACTTGTTAGAAAAATAGACAATATTTAAATCCAGGGTGTTACTGATACCATCCAGAAAGGCACAAAAGCTAGAGATCTTACATTTCAGTCATATCTTTTTCAGGATGCATGCAGTGATGTAAAACCAACCAAGCAAACAACCCAGCAGCCTGGAAACACTCATGCTCCACACTTCAGCTCTGAGCTGAGCCAGACTGCCGTTACTTTGAAGCCAAGTGGTTCAGTTTATCCATGTTTTCTGTCTGTCTCTCTTAGCACTGGGGTGGCACTTTTTCCACCAGCAGATCTTGAAAGTGCCCTGGGGGGCGGCTGAGTGCCATGAGCACCGTTGTTATGGCAGAGGAGAGGCTGGGGCACAGGAAGGTCCAAGCCCCTGGCCCTCATGGAGAGCCCGCATTGGAGAAGACCTCAGAGTGGAGGGGCACACGTGGCACATCTGACTTTGGACGTCCTCAGGCTGAAAGCCTCAGTGGTGGAATCTGTTTTGTGAAGGCTTGAGCCAAGAGAGCTGCCCTAAAACCCACAGAGACTCTAGCAGCACAGAAGATGAACTCCAGGTCTTCTTCCCCTTGTAACAACCCTGTGTTAACAAACAACTCCAGATGAGCAGCATACCCCATCCACAGAGCTCTCCTTGCTCCTCCTTGGTTGTGCTCTCTGCAGAAGGTTGACTTGAATCCTCAACGGTAACTTGACAGGAGTGTTTTGTCACTTTGTTCCTTACTCCTGGAGCATGGAGAAAGGGGTTGGGCAACCTGAGGGAGAGCAGAACCCTCTCCCACCCGACTCGTCTCCCAGGGCAGCCTTCAGCACCTTGAGGTCACTTCTGCAGCCATGCGTTGCGGTGTCACCTACGCGCAGAAGGGGCTACATCAAAACGAGCCAGATGCTTCATCCAGCAGCGCATGGGGAGGCAAAGTGATGCCCAGAGAGGAAGTGGTTCCACCTGTGTCACATGAAGGCAAGCGGCCGTGCCAACATACCTCCACTCCTCCGTCCCCTGCACCATCACTAGCCCTGCACCAGGGGATTTTTGCAAGGACTGTTGCTGTCCCAGCATAGCGTGCTGAAATTAGCTCCTCTTCATTTCAAACCACTTGGCTTTGCAAAGTTGCCATTTCTTTATCCCATATCAAAAGGAATTTTTTTCTGAGAAAAAGGAAGAAAGAAAGAAACAAAAGAGAAAAGGAGTTTTCAGGTTGCACCATCTGATTCTTGCTGAGACATGCTGCTGGTGTCAACCTTTTTTATGTGCATCCGGAGCTGGTGCCATTTCACACCTGCTCCACGTTTGTTTTTAAATGACACATAATGATGATAGGCAGAGTAAAGATGAAGCTTCATCCCCAATTAAATTGCATTTTCTGTCTTTTCATTTCCTGCCCCAGTTGAGGAGGAAACCCCTGGAGAGCAAGATCTTTAAGTTTAATGAAGTAGGAGGTGCCTGCAAAACTAAAGGTGATCTTGTTTGTAAGAAGAAAATCAGTGCTGATATATAGTGTTTCTAGAATATTGTGCTTCTGTGTGATGCCCCAGGGAGTGTTTCGGGTTATTGGAAATGCAAATGTAGGAGTCTCAGGTCATCAGGTGAGAGAACATTCAGCCCGTGATAGCTGCTGTTCCAAAATGCCTGTGTCCCCCCTGCAGCACAGGGCTGGACCCCCTTCACTGTCTCTGGAGTCCCCAGTCGATCCCACTGGTACCAGTGCAAGGGGTCATGCTAATGGGTCACGCTTGGCACATGATCTTGGCCTCCCTATGGACTTCATCCCAGCATGAAGTGGGGCCGGAATCGGGGTACTGGGGTGAGATTCTCCGTGCCCTCCGGGACTGCACTGTGCACCAGCCCCACCGCTACGCTCTGCAAGTTTGCTTTGCTTCTTTATCAAAATTCAGCCCGCTGTGGTGAATCCCCTGCCCTGAAGATGAGTTTTTGGATTTTTAAGGGTCTATGATATATCTTAGTCAGTATCTACGCTATTTCATCCTTTATTCCTTCCCCCAACTTCCTCCAAATGCCATCCAGTACCGGTGATTTATTACCCTTCAGTGTGTTTCGCTTTTTGTTGGAGAATTTATATTTAATTTTTATGCCTGTTATCATTCAGGGAGAGAAGGGAAATACTTTGGGAGCCCAGAGTGAAAATAAAACAGCACATTTCGGTGCAGTTGCTTTGTTTGAAAGATGTTATATTTTGCCAGGGTATTTACCTCTTTCCTCCTTAACTTTTCCATCATTGGTGGAAGTGATTCTAGAAAAATCACAGGATGGTGCACTGCACTGGTTAACTCCAGCATTGCAAGGGCTGGAGCCTGCTTCTCCTCCTGCCTGAGTTCATTGGGACTTGTGCAGTAAAGAAGACCTCAGTATAAGGGCAGGGCAATTTGGTCTTTAAAGTAGCTGTACATTTGGGAAATGAGGAGTTACGGAGCAGTAGAGCAAGACTTCCTTTTCTTAGCCCCCTTAAGTTTGCTAGTGGTGAGATTCTTCTGTGCCACCTTCTGTACCTGTTCTATCTGAGGTTAACTTTGTAGAGCTCATCTGGGTCTAACTTCACATCCTAAGGAGCACAGAGATGAGTAATTTGGCCCTTGGTCTCACAGCGGCACCAGCGCATGGTGCCAATACCAGAACTCAGGAGCTTCTGATGCTCTTTGCACAGTGTCCTTCTGTTCCTCATGCTTCCATTCCCCGCCCCCCGCCCCCAGCCTCCACACACCTTTGGGTTTTTCTTATCAAAACTGGAAGGTTTTAGGAGCAAGATAAATACTTTTGCTTGAGCCAATGGAGCTGGGTGAGTTTGGGAGGAGGATGTGAGAAGGCATTCAGAAGTTCATCTGGATCTCCAGTAAAACTTCTGCTTCTCCTTCCTTATTGGGATTTGCTTCTGTAATTCTCCATTTGCCACATCCCCAGCATCACTGAGAGTTTTGGTCTGCAGGGCTCTGCTCACACCTAATTTGACCCCAAGTTTCTCTTATTCGCCCCCCTCTTCTACATCTCTCCTGCGTGAACACATGTTCTCCTGGTATCTCTGAAGTCCTTGATTATTGAAAGATGTAGATCTCTGGAGAGGTCCAATAAACCTGGGTGATGGGTCCACTGAAATGGAGGGGAACTGAGGAAACAGCATTGGCAAGTTCATTGTCTTAAACTCTTTATTGGGTTCTTGGGTGGCAGCAAATGTGGCCACATGGCCACCTGGTTTTAGCCGTTGTCACTGCGGTAGCTTCTTCATGCAGAGCTTTGAACCCCTGTGCACAAAGGATTGTCCCTTTGGTTGACTGCCAGAGTGCTGAGACTTCGAAAACCGCTGTCGTCTCTGATCTACTCATTAGACACGTCCTCGTTGTTGGTTAAAGTCCAGTGGTTCATTTCTCTGTCTCTTTAGTACTTTTTCCGTTTTAATTAAAAGCTTCATTCCAGTTTGACCTTCTGCAATGCTGTGGCATAGCTGAGGCTGAACTGAGTCTCTAATTACGGAGGGTTGCTGCTGGAGGCTGGCTGGCTGAACTAACCATTTGCCTGACTGTTAATGATGACTGGCAGAGTCCTGCGTGCTCCTCCCATCCTCCCCATCGGATCAAGCAGCCCAGATGCCTGAGTATTTCACAGAACAGGGTGAAAGAGTATTGCTCTATCAGTGGGAGCCATGGTTACTCAGGAGACATTGCTCGGAATCATTACCGGCTTGGTAAGGGTGGAAAAAGAGGAGCAGGAATCTCACAGTGGTCTATTGCCCATTTTGTACACCATCACCAGCCCAGGCTGGTTTGAAGGAGTGGATTCAAGTCACTGGATTTGTTAAAGGCTTAGGATTGGGAGTATGGAGACTGGATCCAATTCCTTTAAGCTCGGGACTGTTTCAGCTGTGAGCTCTGAGACGCGGTTCCTGTGGCAGGGCTGGAGAGCACGGGGAGGTCTCGCTGCATGCGGGCTGTTCGACCACAGCTCCGAGGTCCTTGCCCAGGACATGTGGAGCTGGGGGTGGTTTGGTGTGCAGTTGCTTGCAGAGGAGGGAGGTTTTGATGGCATCGAGATCCCATCTCTAAAGAAGCAGGCAGCCCACGTCTTCTGGGATGTGCAGTGATCTCCACCGTCCTGGCCACAGCCTTCCCAGCGAGGAGGGTTGCTTGCCAGGCTGACAGTGCCTATGCTGCTGCGCCAGGAGCGTGCCGAGCAGGTGCTTGGTGTTGCCCAACATAACAAATGCCATAGATAATCCTGTAGCTCCCACTTCTGAATTGTAACCCCCTGGTTTAGTTTCTGCCTCACAGGCTTCTCAAGGTGACAAATGAGCGCATTGCGCAGTCCAGCCAGGTACCCCGGCCTGTGGGAGGGAAGGGAGGGCACCTTAGCTGAAGTCCTGGGAGGTGCCCTGGCAGTTCAGAGGGGACCCAGAGGAATTGGCTTGAAGGAGAACATTTCACTTCAATCAACAAAATTGTTTGTTTTACTGTGAAATATTTCATTTTGAAGAAGCTCTTTTCCCTTAACAAATCCGAGCCATCGTGACCAAAAATTCCTGTCCGCCTCTATCCGTCAGTTACCTTGTTCTCTGCAAGCGTTACCACAACGTAGCGGGTTTTGTGGGACTTCCCCAAGCTGAGCCAATCTGAAGCAAGCTAGCCCAAGTATTCAGCCCTGCGAACACAGCTGCCTCTGTCTCCTCTGCTTTGAGCTCCTCGCTAAGCAGCTCAGCGTCCTAAGTCCAAAGGTCTTGGGTCTGATCCGTGCAGACATCCAGCCAGAGGCTTTTCTTTCCAACGTGGCATACCCTCCTCTGCTGGGGATTAGAAAGTACTGGATTATCTGCTTGCCACAACTGGTAGAAAACTCTGTGTCCTGATTCTCATAGGGCGAAGCTGAGACCGTAGAGGGGTGCTGCGCCTGCTCCCAGACCGGTGACGGGAAGGACTAACAAACCCAGGTGCCCACACCATTCCCGGTGAGTGACCGCGTGCCGAGTTACACTCAGACATGGTGAGTGTGAGAGAGCCCCGTGATTAACTCCCTGCTGCTGTGCGAGGAGAGGCTCGCAGTGAGGTGTGGGCAGTGAGGACGCCTGGCTTCAGAGGCCGGCTTGTCCGAGTGGGCTTTGTTCTGGATTCAGGCTGAAGGCTTTCCTTTTGAGCCTGCTGAGTGCGGTCTCCTCCCAGCCTGGTGTAAGCGTGCGGGGAGTCGGAGGTTGACGGCTGTGCTGGGAACCTGCTGCTCCCTCCTGTGCCATCTGCACTAGAGACGGGAGCACCTTGATCACGCCGGATGGGCAGATTGCGATCGGTTTGGACATGGTGGGGTTCAGCACATTTAAATTTCTAATTCATTGCTTATATTTATTCTAAAAGCTATGTTTACCGTTCGTCGCGAGTGCATGTGAGTGTGCCCATGACTTCTGGGTGGTTCGGGGGTAGGCTCTGCTCTCGACCTTCCTGGTGCACTCCCCCAAGCGAGAGGCAGCACCGAGAGCCTGGGGACAAGCCCTGCACATCGGGATGCTCTGCTGAGGCTCGCACCGCGCGCAGCTGGTGCTGCAGTGAAGGAAGGGGCCCAGAGTTTGACCAGAACCCCGTACTGCCCTCCCACGGGGCAAGCAGAGCTTCCTCTTGAAAATGCTCTGGGAGAAAGCACTCTCTCGTGGTATTTGCTTGAACACTGGCATGTCAGGGCTTGGGAAGATTGAAGCCAAGCCCCTACCTGTGGTATTTCCAGGGAACGGTAGACGAGCGCAGCTGTGACGGGCATGTGGGAGGGCTTGGGGAAGGCACTGGGGATGGCACTGGGACAGTGGAGCTCCTGTTCCCTCTGCAGACCGGGGAGGTCTGGTCCAAGGGCAGCCAGAACACGAGCTTCAACATCCCCCAGGCAGGCTGAGCTGAAAGCACCTCACTGAAGAACAGGTTTTGTGGAGGGATGGAAGAGGGTTTGGGGATCAGTGACAGTGTGCCCTAAGTATTGGGAAATGCTGCTCCAGGAATCACGGGTGTGATGAGAAACTCGCTGTGCTTCCCGAGCAATAAAGTCAGTGAAGACATGAGCTGGGAGATCTCTCACTGTTTTTGTGGGAGTCTTGTTTCAGTGAGCACACGGTAAAAGGACTCCAGCTGAATAAAACCTGGAGTTTGCTTCAGCAGAGTCTGAATGAAGATTTCAGGACTTCCTAGAAGCAGTTGCACAATGCACAGTGCATGATATGAGCACGGGGCAGTGAAATGTTTTCAGCAGTGGAGTTTCCCCTCCTGTTCCCAGGCAGATGAATAAAAGCAGCTCCTCATTTTCCAGTTTTGCTGGGCTTGCAGCCATGGTGTAACGCGTTTGTTTTAATTGTGGTGTGGCTGAGTTTTTGCTTGGGAACTTATGTTGGAGAGAGAAAAAAATAAACGTGATCAGGTGGAGCCTCTTGCTGTATGGGTAGGAGCTCTGCTATTGCTTGGTGGACACCAGAGGATACCACACTCAGTTTTACACGTTTTATCTTATTTGGAAATCTGACACTCCAAAATAACAGAGGGTTACCCCTGACTCACTTGATTTTTTTCAAACCAAAATCAGGATGTTGAAGGAGAAAGGGAATTTATGTTTATGATTTGTCTAAAACCACTTTCTGCTTTTAGCTTAATATACCTCCCTTTAGTAGTGAAAATATCTTGACAACTAACAAATTCTGACATATGAATATGTTAAGCAAATGAGTGGACTAAAAGTCTCCTTCTTCATGAACAAGAGAAATACTGTACCCTAATTCCAGAGACCAGGATTTAACTCAGCAAATGAAATTATGGGATTCAGCAGCGTGGAAGAAATACGTCATTTTTTGAACATTTAAGAAATTTTTAAGAAGAACACTGACAGAAGTTTTTCAAAGTTTTGTTTTGGTCATTAGCATGTTAAACATTGCTTTCAACTATGGAGCCTTCTTTTCCTGCAGGGTATTTATTGTAGCTAGGTACAGCTGTGCTGTCCCCTAAGTGGAAGAAAAAGTCTCTTTTATCCTGTGTGCAGAGGTTGCAGGGCTTGAGCTGCAGCACCTCCTTCGGTTGGCGAGCCCTTTGCTTTCACAGAGCTTCTGAACCCTTGAATGCTGCTGGCTGATTACTTGCTCCAGTTATGGGGAGCTCACAGAATAAAGGTTGATTCCAGAGGGAGCTGTGAAACTATGTATTTCCTGGGGGATATACAAAAAGCTGTGAAAATACCTGTTATTCGGGCAGTTCAAGAAGAGCGTTGAGAGTAACTGTAGAGAATGAGGAATGCTGATGAAAATGCCCTTTAGTCCAGCAATGCCGGGAAGGTCACAGAAATACCTGTTATTGAGCTGACCCATAGAGGCTTAGAAGTGTCCCATAGCGAGAGGACACAGCGCGTCCTATGAGGGTTTAGGTAGCTCAACAAAAACTGGATGGATGAAGTTTTCTGTCTGTTGTCTTAGAAGCAGCCAGTGTCGGCGGGGGCCATCACAGTGTCTAATCACAAATAAATCCAGACTGTAATCACTTGTTAGGTCATTTATCAGCTCCGGCAGTTCCTGTCCTCTCAGGATTAGGACGGTGCTCAGTCGCACTTTAAGCTACGATCTGGCAGTGACCTTCTTAGCACCCCGCAGGCCAAGGAAGGAAGCGATGTAACAGGTTGCTTAATTTAGAAGAGACGGCGCGGGTCAGAAGGGACTCGCAGGCGCCGGTGCCCAGGCGCAGGAGACGCAGGCGAGGGGCGGGCGCGGGGCTGCCCTGGTGGATGGCTGCAGCATCCGCGGTGGCGGAGGTCAGGGACGTACAAGGTGCGTTCCTAGGGGTTGTGAACGATCTAGAAAAAAATCCCAGCTGTAGGACTGAGTTACCCTCTGTGCCTAAGATACTTTTGGCAAGGAAAAGAATGGGCTTTAGGATAAATGATGTACCTTGAGTGACTGTAAAGTTGTAATTCTTTCCAGAGGCTCTACAGGTGTTGTGAACCACGAGAAGACAACTTCAGCCCTTCAGGAGTAGCAGTAGCGTGCAAAGCCTTGAGAGCAGGTTTAACCTCTGTCTGCTGCCAGGCCTGTTGTATCTGTATTCCTCTGTAGGCAATTAGAGTGTGTGATGAGGGTTCTGAGGCATACATGCACAAGTTAGTTAGTTAGTTTTACTTTTGCAAGCGCGTGCAGGGAAAAATTTTGAATGCACTTGCCTTGTCAGCAGCATCCTTTCCAGCACAGGGATTACTCTGGAGGAGCCGTGCGGGTGGAGACGAAGCACCGAGTCGTTCAGAGGAGGGTGCATTGTGCTTGGCCTTCTGAGCCTTGTTAGCGGCCCCGTCTGTTGTTGACCATGGACAGACGATCTTCTCTCTGAAACCCAAGCACCTGCAAGAGTGCAGTAACCTTTGGTTGTCTGCAGCGGTTTGTGTGTGTTTGAAATCCTCAAAGGAAGGGAGAAGAAACCCGAACAACTGAAAACACCCTCAGACAATTCCCAGGAGATAACGTGAAGTGTGCAGTTTTGTTTAAAAGGGAGGAAGGGATTCGGACCTGTCATCCCTGTCTCCTGCAGAGTCTGGAGCACGGTCCTAGCAGTGAGAGTGGTGGCCAGGGGCTGTGCTGGGGGTGCAGGAGCTGCTGTACGACGCCCGCTCGTACTATCCCCTCTGCAGATGGAGCGCTGGGGTGTGCTTGCTGTCTTCTGCAGCCCTGTCTCAGCCGCTGGTTAATATGCCAGCTGTTGAGTCAAAACAGATCTGTGTAAAATACTGAAAAAAGAGACCCCATGTAGGCAAAGTGAGAAGTGGAGGAAGGCAGAACTGGTTAGAAAGCTGCCTGGAGACTGAACGTGGGGTCTGTCACACCCATGCGAATTCTTTGTAGACCCAGTGACCCCAGGCTGTCCCCAAAAACCAAAAGGGTATCATGAGGATAAGTAGATTCAAGCATGCATACTCCCAGTGTGCTACAGGTGTGGTAGCCCTGCGACCACACAAAATGGGCAAATCTTTCATCACCCTTTGAAATAAGCTCATGATTATTGCTTTGGTGGCCACGAGCCGTGGATGAGGAGGACAGCAGGCTGGGCTGTGGAGAACACAACAAAAATTCCCTCAAAAGCTAATTCTCCCTTATATTCACCTACAATAAGTAAATGTGAAGACCCAGTTAAAAATGCTTTCTAATCAGACTGGCTGGAATGATCGCCCCATATCTGTGCTGGAGATGATCTTGTGACGTGCTTGATACTTAAGGAGTCGGCTGGAGGACGTTCCCAGGCAGCTGGTTCGTTTGCAGCAGGGTTCGTCTTGAGTGGGTTTGTGCTGCTGTGGTCAGAGCCGGCTGGGGAGCCTGTCCTGTGAGCGTGAAGCGAGGGGAGCTCAGAGGCCCTAGTCTGTGACCACTCTCACAGGGAGGTGGATGAGTTTGGGGCTAGAAAAGCCATATTCTTGGCAATGAAGCTGTCTTTGGCTGTCATGGAAGCAGAGCTCATCGGGGGTGCTTTTGATTGATGATGAGGAGTCATTTAGTGGTTGCGAGCACTGGGAGTGCCCTCTGCAAAACTCAGATCCTGCTGTCGGCCAGCACTGAAGTTCTCCAGGATGGAGACATTCCCTCCCTTTGCCCCACATCTGCTCTTGAGCTGAGCTTAGCTGCCTGAGCGGGAACCTAAGCAGTTCTGCTCACAGAACAGATTTTCCAGTGAGAGCCAAGCCCCGGCACGCTGAGCTGCCATCCCTCGTGCTGCAGCCTCACAGAGGTGGAGCTGTGGGCACAGGCCAGGACCTCAGCTGAGAAGCTCTGTCCTCGTTTCTGCCCACGCTGAGCTTTCATTGCTCTGCTGGGGCAGTGGAGGACGAACAGAAAATGGAAAATGTCTTCACGTAGCATACACCATCCATTGTACTGTACCTGCTTTGGGGTTTGCAACCTTGATAAGCCAGAAAAAGTCAAGCATATATCTAATTTTAAACCTATTAATTCAGTCAAAACATACTCAAAAAAAGCCATGGGTTAAAACACCTTCCTAAGTCAATGATTAAATTCTAGAGGTGAGGTGGTTTTCTGTGATCAACAAAAATGAGCAAGTGATTCATAATGAATGCTATATCTGAGAGTTAAGTTCTCTGCAAATCTTGATCTTATCAAAATAGCATGTCAATTTAAATTATCTGATTTGGGGGTTTTATTTTTTTAATTCCTGGATTTGCTGTATAAAATTATCTGCTTCTCAACACTTGAAGGTTAATTCAGATTGAGGTAGTGCATGAATCAAAAATGTAAAATCTTCTCCCAAATAACTGCTTGTGTAGGCACCAGCTGATGGATGATCACACGAGTCACTTCTGCTATGGCCAAGGGTAACTCCCATGCTCAAAGGTCAGGTGCAGATGCTTGCGGAATGAAACTTTAAAGTTCCTAAGCTTCGAGCGGTCTGTCACAGACACATCCCCTAGCTGCGGATTTGTATTCATTGAACATTGAAGAACTCGAGGAAGTGCTTACAGGCTCAGCATGGAGTGGGTTGTATTTACTGACACCTTAGCTCCTCAGAGAAACAAACTGATGGCCAGGAGGACTGAGGACAGGTTCGTCTCACCTGTGTCTGAACCACCAGGTCTTCACCATCTTGGCTTGTTTCTGCTTCACCTACAAGACATTTTCTCCCTCTTCTGTCAAGAGCCAGTTGCTGCCCAGTCAAGGATTATTGCACGTTATGGAGAGATAAGCCAGGGGACAGGATTTAATACTAGATGAAGACATGTTTAAGTCTACGCATGAAGGTTGCCTGGCCAGTCAGCTGGGCTTCATCCATCAAAGGCATCCAGTCACCTTTGAGGGTCCAAACCTGAATTTCTCAATTCCAAACCTTTAAAAAGGGATATTCTTTCTGCTCCAGCTTTAACCGGTGTTGTGACTGAAAACATTACCCCGTGCAGTGCTCAGACACTGGGCTCGGACCAGATGCAGCCTTCTGGCTGCCCGGCTATGTACCAGAGCTGGAAAGTGAGTCAGAAAGCAGAAGGCAAGGGGATGCCTTAAAATGAAAACCTGAAAATAAATCTTTTTGCACATCTTTTCTCAGCTTCCCCTTGTAAGGCTGTATCGGCGTGTGCTTGATGGGATGTGATGGCTCTGACCTTGTCAGATGCATGAAGTATGACATGTGGGCATGGATTTTTTTAAGGAGAGAAATAAGAGTTAGCAAGAAATGCAGAGAAGACAAACAAACAGATGGCCGCATCCTTCATCAATAGAAATCCAGGCCTGGTGTTTGCTTCCAGCTAGGTTTGAATTGGAGATTTTAGGAAATTAGCCAAAAAGTTGCTTATTTTACCATTCCCCTTCTGTAGCATTTCATCCTCATACACGCTTCTGCTGTGAGGCAGTGACCTTTCGCAGGCTGTGGTGCAACACAGAGAAGTGGCACTCGTGTGAGGGACCTTGTGCTGCCTGGGTTTGAGGCCGGACTCCTGTCCCCTGTGTACTGTGACATCCAGAGGATGCTGGATGCCGTGCGTTCCCACCTTTATGATCAATGTGTTGGGTAGGGTGTTTTTCTTCTAAAATTCTGGATTTTTGATTTCTTCCTGAGGATAGAAGTTGTGCTAAAAAAAATAGGGTCAGAGGGTCAGTAAGGGTGACTTCAGGATGGCCTGTCCAACCTTGGAGGACTGATCTGTGCCCTTTGGTGGATGAGCTCTGTAGGGACAAGCTCTCTGTCATACACTGTTCCTACCCCCTTCAAAGGAGAGGGACGAACAGGGACCCTGGCAGCCTTGGTGTTCTGCTTGCTCCTTCTTTCCTGAGCGACAGGGGAGAGCCTTGTAATCAAACCCTGGTTTGTTCCTGTCCATCTCTCCCAAAATCCTTGGGTTTGCTCTCTGGGAACCAGAACATGGCAAGCCACAGGTCTCACACCTGCATCCCGTTGACCTCCCTTGGTTTATCTCCTCCTCCAGATGAGATAACCTCACCTGCAGACTGTGACCGAAGGTTGAACACATGCCTGTGTTGCATCAAGCCCAAAATTGAATACAGTTTGGTTCTGGGGTTCCCCAAGCAGTGGCATAAGAGCTTGTAGCAAGCGTCAGGAAGAGCTTAGCTGGAAAAAGGGTTGGTGGTGCAGTGGGCTCCACGCTGCTCACCTCAGTACCTGTGGCCATGGAGAGAATATAGGCATTATTCTTGAATTTCTTCTAATTCAGATAGAATTGGGAAATACCAGAGATTTCATATGAATCCTCTTGAATAACAGATTTCTTCTTTGAAGGTGCTGCACAGGAGCAGCAGGTTAGGAGGGCAGACTCACGCCTCTGGAGCTGGATTAAACCACGCACAAAGTCTGAGTGGAAGGTGTCACACGCAGCACCCATTGAACCATGATTCTTTGTTGCTGGGACGGTTGGTAATTAAAGGAATTAGTGTTTTAAAGGCAAAAGTTTCAAACATGGGTGTAGTCAGAGAAGTAACATTGAAAGTGGAGGTTGTCCTCAGCAGATCTGCCTCCTACATGAGTTCAGGGACCTGCATCTTACTGGAGTACAGGTTTGGGAGAAACGCTGCAAGCAGTGTCCACGCGGGCAGGTGGAAGAGCCTCTCCTACAGCAGCTGAACAAGTTACCACTTACCAGGTGAGCTGCAGTGAGGGTGTGCTGACACCTGTCCTGTACCCAGCAGTGCTCTGCTGCGTTAATTTACAGCACCGTGAAGCTGGTGGCCAGCTAGCTGATGGGCTGCAAGCGATGCCCTGGTGAGCAGTAAAACCTCACCCCACGATAACCCAGGGGCTCTCAGTCGTCTGCTTGTGCCTTCCTATACAAGAATAAGGCGGCTTTCATTGTTGTGCACCAAAATTTCCCTGAGTCTCAGTAGCAAATCCTAGAGGGAGTGCTGCAAGTGCTGGGAGAACTCCGGGGTCTGTGTTTGCAGGCTGAATTTGTGAGTTTTAAGAAATGCACACAAAAGAGGGACAGGCAGTGTCTGGGTGGGGATGCTGAGTGGGGTCCTGGGAGAGCCAAGCTGGTTCAGGTTCAGCACGGGCTCCCTGGGATATCAGCATCCCGCAGCACCTGGCTCAGCCCCTGGCCTGTGGTCACACCACAACTGATGATTTCCTTGATCCTAGCCCTAATACCCTATGTGGCTCTGCTCTGGTGTGTTAAAAAGGACTGGGAATACACCCTTTGCCTTGTCTGTCTCCATTACAACCTCCCTGAGACGTTACCTGCTTCCTGTTATCTGTTAGGTAAAACACACCATCCCTTAGCTATTTATAATCCAGCTTAAACAGAAGCCAAAGACAAGTTTGTGAGGGCGGAGGGAGGTTAGGCAACCCACTTAGCTTTCTGCAATGTTATTAATTATCCATGGCTTTTTGTCCTACTTCCCTTCCGAGTGCTCGCTGGAGTGCCAGCGGTGCCGCTGAGACGCGTGGGTCCCCGGAGCTGCCGGCTGTGCTGCGTGGATCCAAGCCGCGGTGCTGCGCTCAGCCTGCTCCTTACCTGACTTTGGCTGCTACTGTCAGTGCATTGATCTTGCATGTACCCCTCTTGTTATTTGAAAATAATCTGGTTTGTTTTTTGTTTGTTTGTTTGTTTGTTTTTAATTTGCCGGTCATAGCTCTGAATGCCTTTATTATTTCATCTTCCCTCCTCTGGCACATGTATCTTTTTATTTACCATCTTCTCAGCCTTCTCCAGGCACCAGGGCAGACCGTTCATTTCAAAGGATGCTGATTTAAAGGCAGGTGAGAGCCAGGCTTGTCCAATTCTTTCTTTTCCTCTGTGATCTGAAGGGCCTGAAAATACTCTCATAATCATTTCCCACCCCTACACTTGCCCCCAAACACTCTTAGGCTCTTCTAAAAACTGGACCCCTGCTCCTCATGAGAAATCACAGAATCACAGAATGGGCAGGGTTGGAAGGGACCTCTGAAGATCATCTAGTCCAACCCACCTGCCGAGCAGGATCACCTACAGCACATTGCGCAGGATGGCATCCAGGCGGGCTTTGAATATCTCCAGAGAAGGAGACTCCACCACCTCTCTGGGCAACCTGTTCCAGTGCTCTGTCACCCTCACAGTAAAGAATTGCCCCCTCATGTTGAACCAGAACCTCCTGCGTTTCAGTTTGTGCCCATTGCCTCTGGTCCTGTCGCTGGGCACAACTGAGAAGAGACCGGCTCCATCCTCTCGACACCCTCCCCTCAGATGTTTATATACATTAATGAGGTCTCCCCTCAGTCTTCTCTTTTCCAGGCTAAACAGGCCCAGCTCTCTCAGCCTGTCCTCGTATGACAGGTGCTCCAGTCCTCTAATCATCCTAGTAGCCCTCCTCTGAACTCGCTCCAGTAGTTCGATGTCCCTCTTGTACTGGGGAGCCCAGAACTGAACACAATGCTCCGGGTGTGGCCTCACCAGGGCTGAACAGAGGGGGAGGATCACCTCCCTTGACCTGCTGGCAGCACTCTTCCGAATGCACCCCAGGAAACCGTTGGCATTCTTGGCCACAAGGACACATTGCTGGCTCATGGTCAGCCTGCTGTCCACCAGGACTCCCAGGTCCCTCTCTGCAGAGCTGCACTCCAGCAGGTCACCCCCCAGTCTGTACTGGTGCTTGGGGTTATTCCTCCCTAGGTGCAGGACCCTGCACTTGCCCTTGTTGAACTTCATGAGGTTCCTCTCGGCCCAACCCTCCAGCCTGTCGAGGTCCCTCTGAATGGCAGCACAGCCCTCTGGGGTATCAGCCACTCCTCTGAGCTTTGTGTCGTCAGCAAACTTGCTGAGGGTACACTCCGTTCCATCGTCCAGGTCGTTGATGAACAGGTTAAACTGCACTGGACCCAGTACTGACCCCTGGGGGACACCACTAGCTACAGGCCTCCAGCTAGATTCCGCACCACTAACCACAACTCTGAGCTCTGTCGTCCAGCCAACGGCCAATCCACCTCACCGTCCACTCATCTAGGCCGCACTTCCTGAGCTTGTTTATGAGGATGTTATGGGAGACGGTGTCAAAAGCCTTACTGAAGTCAAGGTAGACCACGTCCACCGCTCTCTCCTCCAAAAGCAAAGCACCACGTGCGCTGCGGTGGCAATTGCCAGCCCTCTGATGAAATACTTCAGGGGGCTTTGTGGTGACGAGCAGCAGCAGCTGTGCTCATGGGGCTGACCACCTGCAGAGGCTGGAGGGAGCAGGATGAAGGCTGGGCTTGGGGACCAGGGGGTGGGAGCAGCAGCAAAGCAGCAAGCAGGAGAGGAGGTTGCCATATTTTGGACAGATCTTGGCCAAAATGCTCCATCTTGCAGTGCCTCATCCCACAGGCAGCCTCCGTGCAGTCTCCTTTGGGGCAGAGGGGTGCGTGGATGGAGACCACTTGCAGGCAGGTGAGGGGAGTGCACAAGCCAAGGGGTGAGGCTCGATGTACCGGTGCACCAGTACCAGCAATGCTGTCTCCTTCTGCAAGACGCTCACTTTCTTCTTCAACAGTCTTGTGGTTCTCATCCTCTTGAAAATGCTTCTGCATCGTTTATCTGACCCTCACACGTGGTCACAGCCTTTACAGCCTCTGCCTTGGCTCTTATTACATTTTTCAAAGCCTCTTCATTCCCTGGGTTCTCTAATCTTTCCGCCAGCACCCATGTTTTATGCTTTGGTTATGCCTCCCTTCCTTTTAATTAATTTTTCACACTACCTTGCTCGTCCCCGTTGCCCTCTTTTATTTAATTTATTGCTCACTAGCCATCATAACCCCTGGGCAAGCCTTTAATTTATCTCTTCCCGTGTCCTGTCGCCCCCCTCTGTCCTTTCCCTTTATTGATTTCTCCAGTTTGATTTCACCCTGCGCTTGCCAGCATCGTCTCCTGCTTTTCCCTCCCCCTCAAAATTGCTCTGCTGAATTTCTCCCCCTGTTAGCGACCTTGCTTCCTTGTAATCACTGGCCCAACAGGGCTGAGGCTGCTGTTTGGTGGGTCCCCACCTTGCTTACACTTATTTTCTACCCCATCCTCCACACGTCTCAAAATTATCTCACCGTAATTTCCATCCAAGTTGCCACAAGGAGGAAATGGTCCTTTTCCTACAAGCATCTTCCAAATTGAAGAGGTTTGGTGGCCACAACCCAGCACAGCATCTCTGCTGAGCAGGCAGGCGATCTTGGGGCAGAGATGGACCCACTGGGGCAGATGCCACCAAGTTTCAGCTCTGACCATGGGGAGAGGTTTGTGCTCTCGGTGGCTTTTTATCCCTGCTGTTATCTCAGAGATGACAGAGTGCGCCTATACCTGTCCTGGAGAGGCTTTGGCTGCCCACAGCCCAGCTGTCTGTCTGGTCTGGAGCTATTGCCCAGTCTGCCTTTAAGTGATGAGGAAGGGGAGAGGGAATAAATGACTCTTCTGTCTTCCAGCTGCCCCCTGCCAGCCACAGCCCAAATCACAGGAACTGGGTGTCCGTGGGCTCGAACAAAGAGAGATCCTTCAGCTTTGCTCTACGCTTACAAAGAATTGAATGCTGTTACGTATGATCCATACATAAATGGTCCGTTTACTTACAGACCAGTTGCTACCATTACCACAGTGGGTTTGGGAAAGCCATTACTGCAGATGCATGGGTTATTTTGCCGTCCGTAGCTGTGTGGCTTGCATTCAGAGCCCAAGAGCAGGAGAGGGTCAGTGGCAGGAACCGTACGTTTTTAAGATCTAGAACAGGCATAAGATATAAGCGTAGTATGGCTCAAAACTGTGGTGATCTACCCGCATTTTCCAGAGCTGTCCACACAAGAAAACATGCTCATGCAGGTGGTATCCTTTTGCACAGATGCTGAGCTGCTCGTGTCTGACAAAGGGCCAGAGCAGAGCCAGGAAGATTTTGGTGCTCTGTAGCAAAGGACTTGTTTGGATGCATCCCCTCCTGTCTCCCAGGCCATCAAATCATAAAAGCGGATGTCAGAGCAATGAGGTGGGTGCTGAGGAGGCTGCAGGGCTGGTCTCCAGTCCCTGTTTGTGCTGTTAAGTCGCGCAGCAGCAGCGCTGATGCACGGGTTATCACCTGCTCACTTTTTTTTAAGAAGACTCAGAAGAGGAATACCTGCAGAGAGAGATCAGGCCAAGAAAGTAAAAAACCTCTGGACAAGGGCAGTCCTGAACACGTCAGCCCCAGTGAGCGGTGCCCTGGCAAAGAGGGGTCCCCATGCAGGTCTGTGCCCTGGGAGACTGATTGCCCATTGTTGGTCGAGTTGATAGGTTGAGTGTAAACACTTCTAATTCTGCAGTGAGGTGTTGGCATTATTTGGCTAGGAGATAAAATATGGGACCTGTATCGTTGAAATATTCAGTGCGTGCCCCAGTGGAAGCGGGTGCTGTATTCAGCAGAGGTTTGCAGATGGGTGCTGAGAAGGGCGAGTGTCGCTCCAGCCTCAGGCGGGCCTGCCTTCCGCAGCGCGGCCTGAGCTTAAATGCCACAGCTCTTTGTTGCACTATTTTATTCTCCCCTTTTCTGTTCACAGTTGTTTTGGTTGTTCCTAATTCCTATTCTCCCTTCTTCATCTGAGTTCAGCGTGATGGATAGGCTCATCCTATAAACTCTGAAAACAGATAGTTTCCCTGTGCTTTCAGGGAAATCCATAGGTGTCCATGATGTGCTGTCTTTTTTTCCGAATTAAGAATCTCTCCCTGTCTATCTTGCAACAATTTTTTATCATGACATGGGAAAAGCAGACCAGCTGCCTGCTACCTGTCTTGCTTTATATCTGCAGATGCAGGAATATCTCTTTTTTCACATAGGAAGAGCCCCCACCCTACCGTGAAGAGCAGTTTACACCAATTTGGGCTAGCAGACTTTTTTCCCAACCTCCAAAAGGAAACTTTTAAAGAAGATGAAGACCGCTTGGGTGGTCAGTGAGCGATACCCATCTCACATCACACTCCATTAGGTGAGACTCAAGATCAAAACTTCGCTATAACCTAAACACCTGGGTTTCAGGTGTTTAGGTTCAGCCAACTCCTTCTGTGTTTGCAGCTTGCTCAAGCTAAAGGCTGAAGAACAGATCGGTACCTTCCTGTTAGAGCTAGAAAAAAGGGGCTTTTCTGTATTTTTCACCAAGTTTGTATTGAGACAGCAACTGACAGGAAGGGATGCATAAAGGTTTGGGTAATTTATCTTCTATTGTGAATTGTGGTTCTTTTGTGAAATACCCCAGGCCCCTCGGCACGGTGATTGATTCAATACATCTGCCTTCCCCAGTAAATGACATTTCTGCTTGTCTCCATAGGTTCTCTGCAAATAAGGAGCTATAAATAAGCGACAATATCTGTATTTGCAGGGGGTAGAAAGCTGCGTCTGAGCTTTTCCTTTGCACGTTGTAAACAAAAATGGACAATTAAGGCATACTGTAAGTCAAAGCTGTGTGGAAATCAGGAGTGCACGCAGATGTTGCTTTATGGCACATAAAACCTCCCGTATTGTAGAAGAACTTCATATTATTTTGCAGTTTGAGGAAAAAGTGTTTAAGAGTGTGGAGAATTCATAACGAGGAGCAGTCGAGCCTTCCAGTGATTTTTTTCGTTCTTAGCCCACAAGCGGAGTATAGGCAATGTCGTTCCTGGACCTGAGTGTTCGAGACTCAATGGACAGCACAGGGGGTGAGGTTTTGGGAGAGAGCTTGGTGTTGTAGGGGCTCGGTACTGTGAGCTGGAGGTCTCACTAACACCTCCTGCGTACTGTATGCAGTGAACTAGGGTTATGCATAGTGCAGCAGCAGTAATGGGAGTTGCAGGAAAGTTTGGTGAGCGACATAAAATTGGGTTTCTTCGCTGATTTTTGGCTTTCAGACTCTGCGATGAGGCGTTGCCCCAGGAGTCCTCTCCCTGCAGGCTCAGCCTGTGGGTGCACGGGGCATCAGGAGGCGAGTTTATCCACCAGCGCCCGCCCGGTGCAGCTCTCGGGGTGATGAGGGCAGCGTGCAGGGCTTGCAAACCCTAGTGCAAGGGGTTGCAAAGCGGTTCCCATTGGTTTTAAAAGGATTTCCCAATCTATGTGCCGAATTTTGTGTTAGAAGAACCTGTTTTAATGTGTAACCCCCAGCTTTTCTGCTGGGATTTTTCAAATCAGGCCCAGATAATGTTAGTAAGCTGCTTTACAGTTACCTGCTTGACTTTTCAAGAGTATTATGCATTTTGCACTGCAGTCACAGATTTTGAATACAAGATGCTTGTGGCTATGGATAAGGCAATGGTAAATATTTTAATCAGAGAGGGATGCTGATCTTCTGTCAGTCTGGGTATCGGGCATGTGGCTTTTTATTCAGATGAGCATTTGCCTAAGTAAATTCAAAGCTGAAGGTCAGAGGTATGCCTGGCTGTTGAAAAGGTACAGGATTAATTCATGGCACAAGCCCAAATACTGGGGCATCTACCTGCTTGTAAGGGCCCTTAGCAGTAAAACCACACAGCATTGGTGTTGTTCCTTTGGATAAGTACTTGAGAGAAGCTCAGACCCTATTGGCCCTGAGGCAGGTGATGGTGAATGCTGTGAGCAGGTTTAAGAGCTGCTGAACCTCATGGAGTACGGTTGAGTTGTCCCATTCTGAGCGGGGTGCTGAGTTCCTGGCACTCATTAGGAGTCTTCCCGTGCTCAACAGGGGGTGGATGTGACTTTATAGGGTGTTTCCAAGAGAAATGG
Organism: Chauna torquata; assembly: GCA_013399475.1. Taxonomy (NCBI): domain Eukaryota; kingdom Metazoa; phylum Chordata; class Aves; order Anseriformes; family Anhimidae; genus Chauna; species Chauna torquata. Next base: position 104,670 of record VXAL01003828.1, on the reverse strand, counting down.
CCATAGAAAAATGGCTCCCTGAGCTTTGTTTTACAACAGTGGCATTTCTTCCTCATAAGCATTTTTCCACAGAGCTGTCTCCTTGGTAAACTGTAATCCGTAGATCAGAGCCTGCATCGCAGCACTGCATGTGGCACGAAAATCCTTCACCATCTTTTATCAGCACCTAATTCAATTGCAAGAAGAAACAAAGCCGTGGGATGGGCTCTGCTCACCCTGTCCTGCTTGTCCTTTGTTGTCCTTTCAGTCCTGCCTTTTACACTCCAAATGGTGGCATCCAGAGAGAGAAAATGTGACACCTGTTGCAGGCAGAGACCTGTACCACCTGTGCCTGCAAACCTGAAAGCATCTCCTTGAGATGGCGCTGTGTTGTAGTGGAGCCGACCAAGCACAGCACCTCAAATGCAAGGTCTTCAGTCTTCAGATGCAGTGACCAATGTGGTGGTGCCCGTATTGGAAACCTTGCACAAAGGCAAGATGGGGAACGGAGATGCAGCTCCTGTCTTTGGCCCCGTGCAGGATTTGTGTGTCCCCATGTGCTGCAGAAGCACTAGCTGAACCATACGGGAGCAAGGAGTGCTCTGATGGCTTATCCCAAAGTCCTTCCACCCTGAAAGCCTCTGCTGGGACTGATGCCACCGCAGACCCAGGGATGACAGGGTGAAGAAGTCCACAAGGTCTGTGATCATGACCTGACATCACCTCCATGCTACAGAAACTGGATGCCTCCTAGTGCATCACAAACCAGTCTCTGGTCTTGGTGAGACCTCATGTATGCCTTCCTTTCTCCGTTGCTCGATCACTATGATCTGCCTAAGCTCTTTCCACTTATTTCTGTAGTGCCTGCAATAGTGTATCAGTCCCTGGAGCATGTTTGGGGTTTCTTTATGTTCATCTTTAGTAGCATCTATGTCCACCACCACAATGCCAGCACTGCCTCGTTAGTGCAGTGAAGTTCATCCAAGGGGAGTAGCCTGGCCAAACTGGAAGAACATCTATCTGTACTCAGCTGACATGTACTTTCTTCTTAAGCCTTGGTATTAATATCAAACTTGTAAAATTGCAAGGTATTAAGTTTTTGTAGAGATGCTGCTCTTTGTGTGACGAGACGGCTGATGGAAGTCTTAATACTGCAGGTGGTGTGCTGCCAATCCCTGTAATGCTGCACTGCATTAGCTCTCTGATACCAGAAATATCCCTCCAACAGGGAGCTTCGGAAAGCAGAGTGCATTGCCTTTATTCCTGGGCATGTGTATGCACGCTGCTTTTCTGGGTTCATGTTTGAATTTGCAAAGAATCTGTCACATCAGTAATGCCTCCTGTGAGTTTGGATATTAGTGTGAAAAAAAGAATAACATCCCATCTCCGAAAACGTCAGGTGGCAAGACAGCCACCGAGGCGGGAGGGGGATGATGCAAAGGCGGGGACACTGCCGAGGTGGCCGGTCCCCTTTCATTGCGTCTGCAGGGCTGGGGGACACTCAGCAACAGCCCCTTCTGATGAAGAGGCTCGCTTTTGTTTTACTCCACTCTTTTCCATATTCCTCCTCTGCATTCATCTTCTCCCTTTCCTTGTGAAGACACGACCGTGGGCCAGTGCAGCTGTAGTCAGCCTGGGCTCCTGACCCTCACCAGAGCTGGGGCCCCTGCCCGGCTCGGGGGTCCCGAAGCCAGACCCTCTCCCAGCAGAGGCAGTGGAAGGGGTGCGGGGACGTTGGCTCGGATGGCTGGGAGGGGAGATTCAGGCTGGCAGCTAGACTAGAGGGTTTTCAGCACCAAGAACTGGCTTTTGTTGGTCTGCTTGTATTTTTCAGTTTTAAAAAATAGCCTAGAACAGTAGGCAGACAACACAGTGTATAGTGTATGAAATGAAACTATGGTGGTTATTGTGGATGAGAACGTTTTTGGAAAGTTCTTTTCTTCCTTTCTCACTAAAATTCTCCATAGCGAACAGGCTGTTTTTTTCCCACCTTGTTGCAATCAGAAAATGCAGCTTGGTTCAAGGAAAATCCTGCTCGTCCCTCTGTGATTCATCATGCCTTCTCTCTGTGCCGGATCCATCACTTGCCTCACGGCACTGAGAGCCAGGAGCCCAGCTGGGATGAAGGGCTGGGGAGGGAGAGATGCATCTCTGAAAAGCACAGCCGCAGCAACACAACAGCATCCAGTGTTAGCAGTCAGGGCAAAGCATGCAAGTCAAAAAATATGCAATATGTTCTACGAAGTAACTTGGTGATTCTCATTTAATACCTTAATTGCCTTTTTTTTTTTAAAGTATTGACTCCAGAATTACTAGGCTGAGTTTCATATCCTATGAAATGTAAAAGTGAAGGCCTCTTATTGACATTTTGGAATTGCAAATTATGTTTGTCCTGAAAAAATGAGAAAAAGTCTGTTTAATTGGTTGTAGGTTGCAATTTGTGTGCACTTAGGTAAGAAAAATACAGCTATCTAGGGGCCTGTTAAAGATCGCTTTCCTTTGAGTCAGCAAAGTTGGGAGCTAGGAGGGAAGCAGATCCATATTCTGTAAAACTTCAGACTGACGAGCTCCATCTGAGGGATTGCTGATGGCAGTGAGAGATGCACTGCCTCGGACGGGTTGGTGGTGGATGGACAAAGAGAAGAAAGTGGAGCATTTGGGGTTTTGAACGTCAAGAAGAAAAACCAGAGCAGCTCCCAGCTAAGGTGGCCTGAGCTTAAACACCTTGTGAGGCATGAGCTGAGCCCCTGGAGCAGAAGCTGTAGGTTTCTGGCTGCAAAGAGTAATTAGAGATTCATCTCCCCCAAAAAATCAAATGTCAAAGGCTGAGCTGCTTATCCAGGGGGCTGTTCTGGTCTGTAGAGGACCACAATCACCAAACAGTGATTTCTCCCGTCTCGCACAGGTTTCCCATGAGAAGGGAAACCTTCTGCCTCCAGCAGCTCTGGTTTCTTGCTCTGATGGAGACAAGTAAAGCTAGCACTGAAGAACAAAACCATGACACTGAAGGCACGGGAGGAAGAGGAGGTCTCTGGAGCAGAATTGCCTTGGTCCAGGTATCCCAGCGCATGGGAAGGAGCAGGCGTGTCTAAGCACAGAGCCGGGGTCTACAGTGTCCAGAATAGCTTCCCCGGGTAGCGCTCAGCAGGGGCACAGGAGGGGACCCGACGCTGGTGTCTCCTGACAAAGCCCTTGGAAAAACACCACTGAGCACTTGCTAGTGTAGAAAGATTCGTCAACATCATTAAGTAGAAGTGAAGTGTATATTCCAGGTGGGAGAAGCCTCTGGAGATTAGAAGACCAACATTTTGACTAAGGAGGGGCTCTGTTCTTACTAATTTGATGAATCACAATATTTAGCATGGGGTTTCTTTGCAGAGAAAGCAGTTGGAGTGGTTCTCTGTAATCACTTTCAGTTGAGGAAGAGGAGGGAGATGCCAAAGGGATGGATGTGAGAGCCTGGCAGTGAAATAAGGGATGTTGGGAAAAGAGCAGGGACAAGAAAAAGGCATGTTTGAGTAGAAGCTTGGGTCTCCTGACTGCTTTCACCTCTGTAGTGTATTTCCTCCTTGTGAGTCCACCGAGGTTTTAAGGGCTCATGAACTACAAAACGCACAGAGTTATTGGAGAATGGTAGGAAAGGTCAAAAGTTACGGCCCTCCAACCTGTGCTGAGCCACGGCCACGCTGGCAGAGGCTACCGGGCTGCTTCAAGAAGGCAGACATGGTGATGCAGGGAGGAGCTGCCAATGCAGCGTACGCCAGGATGCTGCTCTCCTGCATTCCCGTTGCTCACCAATGTGCTTTGTGAGCTTGCAGGATGCTTTGCCTCTTTGGACTCCGTTTTCAAGGTCCTCCAGGCCACCTCTGCATCCATCTGGGTGGATGGATGGGCAATCCAGGCAGGGCAGAGCCTGGGTACCTCTGTGCCCAGCTCAGGGCTCCGCATAAACATTTACCTCCGATCCTGCACCCAAAAGTCAAAGAGGGCTTCGCCGTTGGCTTCAGCGTGGTATTGAGCCGCAGCTGGGGAGCATTAAATCTCTACCATCCCACTGCAACTCTGTGGAACAATATAATTAATAGTAATACCACCTGCCCGAGGCAGAGATTTAGTTGACGAACCACTGTAAGTTCCTCCTGTGATTCTTTCTCTGTTTGTTTTCACCAGATCTGATCAATGCTATAAAGGGCAAAGCGGCAGTATTATTTATTTATCGTGGGAGCAGCACAGCAAACAGTCTATCACTGTGTGGTTTGCTGACCAACGCTACAGATAATCAGCGTTTTTCACTCTCTTTGCAGGGAAGTCCTGTAGAGTGCGATACATCAATAATACAATGATCGTAAGCATTTGATGGGAAATACACCTTTTCATAGATTTCATAGCTCTCTGTAGCAGTAACATTGTTCTACAAAAGACAAAATAAATAGGGTGAGTTTTAATTCGTGGGGTTTTTAAATTCAAAAGGATTTTTTCAGTGCAAATTGTCATAGAAAATATTTTATTTCAAAGCTGTCATGTTTGTAATGATAAGAAGGAAAGACAAAACATTTACTTGAGAAAAAGTAAATTGTAACTTGGGTTTTAGCCTAAGAAAAAAAGATAATTGAATGAATACATTTTTCTATGAGCTTTTTGAGCGTATATCAGGTATTTCATGGAGAGCCCTTTCCAATTACTGGCCAGCTGCTCTCTGCTGAGCAGCAGTAATTCTCTAACAGACGTGAGCGGACATCTCTGCGAAGCCACACTTCGTGCCGCGACCGTTCCTCCTGACCCGGGGCAGCGTTTCTCAGTCTGCAGCAACCGCTGCTTTGTTCCAGCAAACACTTGTGCATCTTATTTCGGAGGATCCCTTTTCACAGCACACGCTTATTTTTCAAGGGCAAAATTTGCTTTCAAGCTCAGCCAGAAGAGCGTGGGCTGCAGAAGATAAGAGTGACAAATTGGCACACGGGGAATAAACTTGGGTCCTTGAACTCCATCTCCATACCCCAGCTGCTTCTCAGATCAGACGCAAGCAGGGGCACAGCACTTCCACAGGCCACAGCTTAATAAATGCCCTCCTTAAGATGCTTTGGAGACTTTTGCCTTGTTTTGCCCTGTTTTGCCCATGCTCATCGTCGTGCAGGTTTGTGCCCCCACAGCCTTTCTTCTCCACCCAGTCCCTGTGTATCCACCTCCTCACTGCAGCTGGCAATGCCCTATCCGGCAGCTCCCCAAGGACAGGGAGTGGGCAGCAGCGCTCCAGGCTACAGGGAAGGGGCCGGGTCCAGTTACTGCCAGCAGCAGCCTCTGGCATCTCATAGTGGGGGGAACAACTGGCTTTGATGGAGACCTCTCCAAAAGCCTTCTGTCCCCTGGCACTGACAGCTCACAGGAGCTTTTCCCAGGACGTTTTATGTGTCATGCCTATGGAACGATTTTTAAGCCTCTCACTTTCGGCTGGACTTTTTCAGAAGGGAGTTGTTAGCATCCAGTTGTGTCCTCTCTGCTCAGTGCTGGATTTTTGGGAAGCTCAGCAGCATCCTTTCATTGGAGGCCAGCCCTGCAGCAGCAAGGAACAGCCTCAGGGCTCCCCCAGAGGTTTCCCTCAGATGTCCCCATGCGTGTCCACCACCCCGGTACCCGCTTTGAGCAGCAATGCCCAAACGAGTGCTCAGTGTTGCTCTAGGTTATTAGTTTATTTACCAGGCTGCAGCCTCCATACCCTCAGGGGTGCAGGATAAACCCCAGGGTTGTCCAAGGCAGCTGAGAAAACCAAGTGAGCAGGCACACAGGAAAACTGAGAGTGGTTAAGGGTTTGTATACGGAAAAAGTTGTGAGGCAATGCAGTGCACAGCATGTGGTTCTCCTAGTGATGCTCTTCATGTCAGCAAGACGGTCAGGGATGTAATGTACAAAGATTTGCTCTGCCAACAATCCAGCAAGCGTTATTGGAGCCGTGAGTACCAGTGACTCTGTTAATACCGTCCCGGGGATGCAGACGGATGCCAGCACGGCTGAGACCGGGGCGAGCGGAGCAGCCTGGAGTCCCACCATGGGGGATGTAATGCTGGAGCACAGCGTGAGCCACCGCCGTGCCTTGGGGAGCGACGGGCACCCCGGGGTGCCGGAAGCAAAGCTGAGGTGCGGCACCGGCTGCTCGGGGGTGGCCCATCACCCTCGCGGGGCCGTGCCGAGTGCTGCCCTGGGACGGTGCTGCTGGCAGGAGGCAGGTCAGGGCGCGGGCCCGGCGGGTGCTGCGCTGCCGGGTGCTGCTCCCTGCGTGCGAGAAGTAATCGCGCAGTTGGCGTCAGTTTAATCCAGCTGCAGTTACAGGTGTGCTCACGGGACTCATCCTGACGGCAGACTGGGTGCTGGTGGCACCCAGGAGTTAGCTGCGAGACACCCAGAAAACATCTTCCTTTCCTGGAGAAATACCCGCCCCGACTCAGCATCACTCCTGGAGGCGGTCTAAGGGGGAAAGAATCCCTGGAAGCTCGGTACCCTGCTGCTCGGGGCCTGGGGGATGCAGAGACCCTCGCCTGCCCCTGGCTGGGGCTGGGTGGTGGCAGTGGGGCAGGCGCGGGCCGGCGGCGGTGGAAGCCTCTCGCCTCCGGCTGGGGAAGACCCGGCAGCGTCTCTGGCAGCGGTGACAGGAGAAGCAGCGGGCAAGGGCTTGCGCACATCTCGCTCCAGCAGCAGAGGCAGCTTGGTTTTAGCGAGAGGGTTTGCGATATCCGTAGCACACAGATCGATAACGTGATGCACAGCAGCTGCTATCAGTAAAGCACGTCGACGAGCCTCATTAACGCTGGCTTATGAGTGCAGTTGAGTGTAATTGTTCACTGTATTTACAAACTAGAACGGGAAAAAATTGCTGGAATATATCCTCTGTGTGTGTGAAATGCTGGAAATAATGGAGCCAAGGCGTAGGCATTCATGTTTAGAGCAGTGTGAAAAAGGCAGGACTGTGATTTAAGGAAGCAAATAAACCGTTTCACCTGGTGCCGCAGTTTTACGCTGACAGGCAAGTGCTTACAGCTTCTTCTGCGCGCGGTGCATCCCCGCTGCCTGTCCTCTTGTTCACCAAGCACCTCACACAGCCGTGGCCGGGGCTGAGCCCAGGGACCTGTGCTTGATCGATGTCTCTCTCCCCGCAAAAGCACAGTTAAGATGTCAACAAAGACTCCCCTACCTCCCCTTGTAACTTGTGCTGGTGGTTAATTGTGTGCCTGTTAAAATTTGTGCCCTTAATCACGCTTGAATTTGTCTAGCCTCAGCTTCCAGGCGTTTGTTCCTGTTCCATCTTTACTCTCTTGATTAAAGAGCCCTCTTGTACCCAATACTGTCTGCACATGGATGTTCTTTCTTACCCAGTGTAATCAAATCACCTTCCAATCTCATTTTTGATAAGCTAAACAGAACAAAGTCTTTAATTTTTTCCTTGTCAAGCATTTCCTTCAGCCCTGGGATCATTTTCATGGCTGTATTCTGCACTTTCTTCCTTTTCTTTAATCTGTAAAAAGTAGGTATTAAATTGGGCATTTAAGTTTTGAAATCAGAAGTGCAAAAGAGTGCCTGTCCTGTGGCCTGATCCCACCCCTGCCTTGCAGCCCCTGGCCTCTTGTTGAGCATGGATGTGTGCGCTCCTGCTCCCGGGAGGATGCAGGAGGATGCAGCGCAGGTCTGAGCATGGTCCACCACGTCCAGCCAGCCTTGCTGGAAGCTCCCCTTCACCTCCACACTGCAGCCTCCCACCATGGGCTGTGCACCACGGGCGGACAGGGACCCTTCGCCACCACAGGCTGCGGGCCCCAAGCCCATCCTCTGGCTGGCCGCGCAACCTGGCTCCGTCCTGCAGAGCAGGAATGAAGGATGTTTGAGGAGATCTGCCTGTGGCTTTGCCAGCTGGTCACTCAAAGCCCAAGTCCACCGGTGAGCAAGGGCAATCTCTGTTACCTGGCTGGAGAACCACAGCAGGGGCTACTGAAACCTGCATTGCTGTCTCTTTACTGAGACATTGCTGGTCCCACCTGCCCGCGTTGGCCCATCAGTAGTGTAATTTCTTGTGTGATCACGCTGTCGACCTCTTTGGATCAGGAGTCCCCATGCAAGACACGGCACGGATCAGCTCTTCCCAGCAAGCAGCCCACGTCCAGATGAGCAGCTCGGCACCAGCCTGACTGCCCCCTAAAGCCAATTGTAAAATCCCAGTCTGCAGGCTGGGGCAATATCCTATTAAACAGGGATTTTATGGCTTGTTGATGTGAGAGGGGTGACAGCCACATCCCAAAGACTCCACAGGCTGGACTGTGTGCAGAACTGGTGCATTCAAGCACCTTTTTTAAAGAGAAGTGAGCAGAACTATCAATGATCTTGCTGGAACCACTCATTTGCTCCTACTGCCATTTTCAGCTGACTGTTTACAGGTGCCGTGCTGGTAACGGTCAATGTGAAGACAGTTTATACTGTGCCATTCGTCGTTTGCCGTGTGTTAACACCAAAGTGTCGCTGAAATGTTTTGAGTAAGGGTTGCAGGCTCAAAAGCCAAGAGCGGGTCAGAGCTGAGGCAAACGGCACCGTCAGCCAGGTGAGGTCCCATCCCAGCAGCATCTCTCCAGCGATTTCATCAGGCAGCTGGATCAAGCTCTTTTGTGTTGCTTTCTGCATCCTTCTGCTGCAGGAGTCACTAGAGTCCCAAAGAAACTTTGACCTTCTTCAGATTTGGCCAAATGGGCCTGAAACATCCCGCGGATGTGAAAGTGAGCATCATACACTGATCTGCACCCAGAGTGCTGATTTCAAACGTTAGCGTCCAGAGCTGGATGTGGGATCAGCCACTTCCTTGGCCCTGCTCCGTGCAGTGCAGGGCAGTGGTTACGGTCCCACAGCCCGGTGGCCTGAGCAGGCTGCAAAGCATCATCAGCTGCTGGGCTGTGCTTTGAGCAGTTCAGCAGTCTGATGGCTGTGACACGGTGACACTTTATTTTGAGGCTGTGCCCCCCTCCCGTTGAAAATGAGATACAGAACGAGTATCAGTCTGAAGTAATGCCAACCTGTTTATGAAGAGAAATAAACGTAAATAAGCCCCTGGAGAAGACTGTGGGTCAACACTCAGCTCAGTTTTGACTATATCAGTTTGAGCTGAGATCTTCTTAAATCAGCATGAGTTACTCACAGGTTGGTATAAGACGTTTTGCTCGAGTTCAGCTACAAGGATTTAAAGCCACAATTAAATAGACGCAGCTTGCTCCTGTAGCCATGCCCAGAGCTCCCAGGACTTTGGTCATTGCCAAAGTTCCGCTTGTGTCAGAATGGAAGATTTTCACGTGACAAAGCAGGGCAGACACAGCATCTCCTTTCTGATGTGGTGCCCCACCAAACTCCCCAACCATGTCCTTTTAACCCCTCTTGGAAAGGCCAGCTCCGGATCAGGCTAAATACAAGTGCACACAGGCCTGAAGCTCATTTCTCCCAGCCTTGCCCCCTGGTGCTTTCATGGCATTATTTCTTTCCCTGGGTTATTCTGGGGACATGTTGTGCTCGCAAAGGAGGGCTCAGGCTGGCAGTCCTGATGATGAGGTGTTTACCCAAACCTGCGCTGAGCGTCTGCCAGGCTGGAGCAGCCACACCAGGCTGCCCATGCTGAGCCATGCTCCCAAGGCCACCGTCACTGAGGAGCAAGGGCACCTCTGGCTCTACTTTGGCATTTTGTTTTCTGATCCTCCCATCAGAAAATGCAGGAGGAGAGCCAAGGAAGTGACCCAAACTTTTCTGAAACTTTCTCAAAGTTGCCACAATGGCCGTTGTTTGTTTCCTGGCTCCTACAATGTGGTTCACCCAAGAGGAGCATTTTTCCTACTTTTGAAGATACCCAGGCAAAGTGGGCTGCGGCAAGCAGCACGCTGGTGCTGTGGTCATTAGGCAAATGGAAATCCAAAGTATCCTGTTGAAATCAAAGAAGCTCTGAAGCTCTGCAGCCGCTGAGGATCAGGCCCCTTGATAAATGCTCCCGTCACAGTTTCAGAGCCATTCCAGGGATGGTGCATCCTCGTTTCTTTTCAGCAAACCTTACAGCAGACCTAAAGAGGGGTTATATTTGCATAATCTTGACTTTTTTTATCACTCTCTTATGATTTTTGAAAGCTTAGATATTTGAAGCGCTTAGCTCAGTGTTGAGTGCCTCATTAGATTTCAGAACCCTGCTTTCCTAGGCTCTGTTAATTAGGCACTTGATTGAAAGTCTAAATCTGAAGGCTTGGGTATTGACTGCAGCTTTGCTAACCTAAGGTGATCTGTTCAGTGTAGTTAGAGCTTGCCCAGCCAATTTCTTTTCTTAACGTCCTTCACCCTGCTATTAAACAGGCATCACAGATTGCTGGAAAACCCTTGTGTTTCTACTGCTTTGGCTGGAGAGTCTCTAAGATTTATTTTAGTTCTTGAGCTCCATTGTTACTTGAGTTTTCTGCTGCAGTTGTTGCTTAATAAAGACTGCCTGTCCATTTCTTAATGACCAGCAAGAATATTGTCTTGAATGCTCTCATAGCCTGTTGGACTTTTGTTTTTTGTTTTTTGGGGCTTTTTTGTTGGGTTTTTTTTTTGGAAGTACTGTAGAGTCGTTTAAGTATTTGCATAACAAGCAAGGAGCCCCTTGTCAGATGCCAGCATGCTTTTCTTATCTGCGATGTAGGCTTCAGTATTTTCATCTGCAGGACATGGAGCTGTTTAGAGGCAGTCTCCCCATGCACATGCAGGTTCCCAGGTGGAAGGCAGGTACCTGATGACATGGTGGGCCTGCGCTGTGAATCACACGCTGGTGCTCCAAGCAGTTATGGGGTGTGCTGCAAGGAGACTGGGCAGCCAAAACCAAACAGCCTGGCTCTCTGGCACGTGCCGCTCCTCCACCCCACATTGCTTTTGCATCAACCACAGGGAGAGACCAGCCAAGCTGGGAGGGCAGATGGATGGGAGCCAAGAATAGGAGGTCTGAGATGTCCCTGCTGTCAGCTGAGCCTGCACTGCCAGGCTGTGAGGAGGAGGCAGGGGAATACTCCCAAAACGAGCTTTCCTGGCTGCACAGCTTGGACTGGAGACAAATTGATGCTGGGTTAGAAGTGGAGGGTGTGGAGCTGCCAGGAGAGAGCAAGGTTGGGTGGTGGGAGACATCCAAAGCAATGAAGCTCAGGGAGGTGTTTGCAGGTGGGTCGCTTGACTGGGTTTCTGTGTGCCCCCCTTTCCCCCGTCAGCCACGTGGCAGCAACACACAGAGACATCACCCCGCTTTCCTATCAGTGACCACCTCCCCAAGGATGTGCCATTTCAGGGGCAGCTGTAGCCGTTAACTCTCCAGCTTTCTGCATCACAGTGCTACTCAAATCGAGCTGCGTTCTCCCTGCAGATTTCCAGGTTGTGTTACCCTGCTCACCTTCCTAGGTGCCGCTTGCTGCTTGGCCTGGCTCAAGCTTAGGTTTTGAAAGGGACGACTTTCTGGGTTTTGTTGTTCTGAGCTCTCCTAGAGATATTATGGGTATCAGGATATTTCTAGAGATATTAGGTATGTCTGTCTCATAATTCCCTCCTTTAAATTGTCTCCTGTAACTGGTACGTGGCAGCTGCTCCAGTATCTGCTCTAGGTTGTACATCTCCTACCTCCAATCCCTTGACACGCAACCTTTTTCCTTCCCATTCTTCTCCTCCCTGCAGCTCACACCATCTTGATTCAATTAGCTGGCCCAGACTGGCCTTCCTTTGCGTGCCTGTTTTGTCCTGACAAAGGTGGCTATCAAGGTAGATGGTAATTTAATTTAATTTTCTTCTGAGGCTTTAAGTGGGATAATCCTAAATCTTAATCTTGCCTCTGAGCCACAGCTAGTGGCCTTGGTCACTTATGAAAGGTTGTTTTTAGTTTCTTGGTCTGCTCAACATCTCTCGTTCGTTACTCTCTTTGCTTCTGCTAGATATTTCTGACCTGTTTGTAGGCAGAGGATTGCTGAGACTGCACAACTCCCTCTCTGAACAACGCTGTGCATGTGTGCATGTGTGCCCATTGAGGAAGGTTCAAAAATTGGTTTGGAGGTGAAAAATGTTACTACTTCTTCATGCAAACGTAGCATTTTTATTTTCTGAAGGTAATAGGCATTTTCCGCTCTTCTCTACCCAACTCAAGATTTTGAAACACATTCAAACGGACAGTGATGCAGATGTGCTACACAGTACAAGTCTGCGCAGGGCTGTGTCCAAAGCGAAAAAAAAGAAGAACTGAGCAGCACTTGATGGGGGGTTGCTGTTCACCTGCTGACCTTTGTAAAAATCTTTTCACAAAGCCATCTGAGCACCCCTGTGCAAGGGTGGCAGTGACATGTAGTCATCAACAGTTAAAGCGTTAGCGGCGGGCATGTGAGACACAGCAGTGTTAGCTCCATTTATAGGTGGGAATCGAGGCCCAGGAAAGGTTAAATAGCTGTCCGGAGTTGCACCTGAGGACCTGAATGCAGATCCCCAAATTCTGGCGTGACGGGGATGGACAGCCGCTTGACAGTTAGGAAGGGACAGATTAGCGGAGGTGAAATGGTGCAGAAAATGCCTTGGGATGAAGGAAGAACTAGGATACAAAGGAGTTCAAAGCAGCAAAATTTGGCGAAAGATGGTAGTATTTGTGTGCACAAGCTTGGTTTCAGGTTTAGTGCCGATCACTTGCAGTGTGTTGAAATCACACAGAAGCATAACTTTGCAAAGTGGCAATCTCCTGTTCGTAAAGAACACAGCTACTGAAGTGTTGGTGGAAGCACGCAGGAGGAAGTTGCCATCTTGCGGAAGCTGAAATGCTGATGGTTTCCAGCAGAGCCGGAGCCTGTGTCGTGGCGAGGGCTGCCCAGGCGCATCCTTGTCCCACTGCCCCACCGACGCTGGGGCAGCAGCTGGGAGGATGCTGCCTCCCTCCTCCGTCAGCCTGTGGGCTGTTTGCTCCTGTCTGCTTTGGGGTATTTTCAAATGCTAATCTTTGTAGCTTGGTCTTTGGTTTTCTTCTGGCACAGGGTTTGTTCAGGCTCTAGCAAAGCCCCGGTTTTGGGGGCTGTGTAAGGTAGTGTCTTCAGCTGGGACGCACCGTTGGGGATGGTGGGACACATCTCCCTGCCAACTACTGATGTGCAAAAAGCAAGCCAGCATCAGAGTGGGTGGTGGGGCAGCACGCTGAGCATAAGTGAAACTCGGCTAGGTTTGGTTTGCAGCCGTGCTGACAGCTGGTGGTCACCGGGCTATTCCAATAGCCGGAATCTTTTCTTCTCTGCAGACCAAGTAAAGGCTAAGCGGTCATTCTGGTCACTGCCAGGTAGCTGGGAATGAGGTCAATTCTGCCTGTCCAGGATTTCAGGTGTTGATTCATATGGAGGGGAGAGTTGGGGAGTTGCTGGTTGATTGAGATAATTCCTTCTTATCATCCTGCCTGCTGGGCAAATTCAACACCTTCAAGATATGCAGAAACCCTGTCTTTAATAGAGCCTCCACATGTGCAGCATCTTCCCCGCACGCTGTGCTCGGCCCCAGGTGAGGCTGGCCGTGGAGGCGGAGGTGGCTGTGCTCAGCAGGACGTGCTGTTGGTGGTATGCAGGGCTTGCTCCTCCGGGCCAGCTTTCTGCAGGTGTGCGCAGGTCCCTGGGGGCGTCCAAAATCAGTCGGAAAGCCTCGGTCACACGCTCTCGTCTCTCCTTTGGCAAAGCATGATCCTTCAGATTTTTCTTGTTGACAGAAAAGATGAGACGAGATTGATTCCTGTTTGGATTTCATGTCAGCATGGCGTGGTGGGCAGAGAGGGAGGAACACCGTGGGCAATGCAGATCCCTTCTTTCAGTAGTTAATACAATAGCTTGTAGCTTTTGGGAAGATAAATTGTAAACTGAGGAGGTCATTGAATAGAGGCTACACTTCCCTCTGCCTCCTCCCCATCAGAAGAATTTAATCAGAAGCCCTCTGTATTCTGCACAGAGCCCTTGACTTTATGCATTTTATATCAGGGACCTGGTCCAGCAAAACACTTAGGCTGAAGGGGAGTCCTGTTGCATGTGATTAGGCTGCTTGGCTGCGTGGATTTAAGGAAATAATTAACTGATTTCCTGAATCAGCATCAGGGTACCAAGCACCTTGCAAACTCCCCTTCTTCATGTTTTGGAGCAGGGCATTGTGCGTGGATTGAGCTGGAGGCCTCTGGTTGATGCGTGCAGACCGACCAGGGTGTAGGCCTCCTGTAACGTCCTTTCTGCAGACAGGTTGGTGCCAGCCCCTCTCTCTGAAGACAGCAAAAAGGAGCGAGCCCAGAGCAGGAGAACTCATTGAGAAGTCTGTAGTCGTATTCAGAGGAAATGTTGAAGTGTTCTGCTTTGCAAAACCAGCTCCTGTCCCAGCTCACGCCATTACGCTGCAGAACGCGGTGTCCGTCAGAGATCCCAGCCTGGCTCCGTCCGCACCTAGCCCAGCCCAGTGATGGCAGGCGTAGTTTGCACCCAGCCTGGGGCAGAAGGGCTTGAATTTCATTGCTGTCAAGCGGTGGATGTTCAGTGACCTGTGGTAAATGAATGGCATAGTTGCAATAAAAATGTGAATGCTTGTTGATCCGTATTTATAAGGTGAGTAAGTTAATATACTCAATTTCTGGGTTTGATGAGATTGTCACTCTTTGGGAGATATGGAAATTCACAGTAACGCTCAGTGTCTGCATTTTAGTGAAGGCTTTGTGGGAATGTTTTCAAAAATGCCTGCACTTTGGGTAACAAGGCAGTTGTGCAGTGTGTTTTCTGGGTGCAAAGCCTTGGAGAAAGTGTGCTAGCCTGGGAAGAGACACGTGGAGTGAGCACGCGTGGGGCACAGCTGAGCGGTGCAGATAAGGCCAGACCGCCAGCAGGATTCAAGGGGACCATCAGGATTATTCTGTGGATATCAGCTTATAACAAAGAATTAGGTGGAGTTAGGATCCTATCCTATATATTGTTTCCACTGAAGGAACAGAGATGGGTAATAGGCTCTGGGTCTGGGAAGATAATTAATCACAGACTAATCTGAGGCCAGAATTAAGATGCAGCCCGGCCTGAAGGCAGTGCCCAGTTTGCTGCGCTGATGGAAGTGGAAATCGATGGCAATTTATCTGAATACTGCGGGCTGTGAACGGCGGCTGCCGAGGCATAGGTCACGTTTGGTCTCCACTGTGGAGGCAGCAGCCTTCAGCAGAGAGCAGCACCCTGAGGGGAGGAGATGAAGCTGCTTAGATGAGGAGTCAGAAATTTCGGAATTCAGTCCTCCAGGGAGAGATTGAGACCAAGCAGCACTCAAGCCTGCATCTCCCATGCGCAGAGCAGAAGGACTTTTGTTTTATCATCAAGTTTGGCACTGTGTTCTGTTGTAGGATTGGCAGAAGTTGATGTGCTGGGAAGGTTTCAAAGGATGGATGTCCTATTTTTGGTGTGTCCTACTGAGCAGGGAGTGGCTTTAGTAGAAATGATGCTGTATTATTTTGGATTATTTGATCTGATCCGTTATATGCCAAAGTGGCACCTGGCCCTGTAGATGGTTAAAGTGATGGTCCATGCTCTAGAGACAGAGCAGTCTGATGGCCTGGTCCCATGAGGCGCTGGGTGCCATCAGTTGCAAGGCTTTCCCCACCTCTCCGAGGATGACGGTCTAGTGGTGTTCAGGAAACAGCAGAAAGGGGAGGACAGAGAGGGAACAGCCTGCAACAGCCCTACTTTCCTGTCCAGCGAGTGGAAAACTGGGGCCTTCTTGTGGGACAGGCGTGGTGTTGCTTGTTAGATGCCTCAACCATGTTTGCAGGGACAAATTGGTGAGGCTTCAGATACGTGCAGCAGAGCCTCTTCTCTGTCACTGCTGTGGCCACCTTTGTAGGACTGCAATCACATATTCTGCCTTCTCTGCCATGTTTCTTCAGGTTCTTGATTAAACTAATTGATATACTCGACGTCCCCCTGCACATGTGACGTCTCGTATACTCTTCTTCAAGCCCTGGATGGACAGACGGATCTTTGGTTGGCCACAGTTCAGCAGCTTGGATGTTCCTGCGGTTGGTGCCAGCAGGAGAAGTCATGTTTCTCTAAGTGGTTTTGAAGCTGGCTGATGACTTTCTGCTGGGATGTGGAGGGGGGGCTGAAGGCTGTCTTACAACAGACATCCAACAGCAGCTTCAAGGTCCTGTTGAAAGCCAGTGAAATGGATGTACGCATGGACTCTTTCACTGGCCACCTTCTCTGATCGCCTTACTGTGAATATTTGGCTTACACATATTCCTGGGACTAAAACATGGGCATGTTCAATGCTGTCTTCATGCAGTGCAACACCGTATCACACCAGGAAAGGCAGATTTTGTGACCTGTCTCAGTAATACCTCTCTGTAGGTATTCCAGCAATGATCCCCTGCCTTCCTTGTCTGAGGAAGATCTCTTTTTACCCAGGCTATGTTGAACGGCTGTCTACATAATGTGACTGCAAAAATCCCTGGATAGTTTCAGAAATCAGTGGAAAGTGTTCACTGTGGAGGACATTTATCATTTTTCTTTTGTAGGTAATACACAAAAATATGTATTATAAGCCAGAAAGAGAAAGCTTGCTCCCCGGGGCTTTTTGCTGGGGCATTCAGCATCTTATCTGAGTAAGCGAAATCGCAGCTAAGCAAACACAGGCAGGGTCAGGCAGCGTATGGAGCAGCTGGGAGCTGCAGAACAAAAGCCTTTTTGCGCTCCCAATAAATTGGTCCCATAGGAATTTTGCTTTGAAATTATAATTGACCCAGAGAAGAAAACTATTTCATAGACTTTGAACTCATTAAAAAACTCCATCATTCATCTGCAGTTTATTCTTGACACTTATTCAAAAGAAACTTAATGATCTTTCTAACAAACTTAATTTAACATTGCTGGGAATGTAGCTACTCCAAAGTGCACTGCACCAATTGTAGGAGTGGAAGGTGTTTATCATCTCTGTTGGTTGCAGCCACTAAGCACCTCTCAGGAATTTCAGAAGTTTCCACAATTAGGAACAACTATTTTGGCATCTTCTTTTAACCACAGATTTTTGTGGAATTTTTTAGCTTTAAAACCTTCTTTTAAAAAAAGTGAAAAATAGCAATATAGAAGTAAACCCCAGATTAAGGAATATTTAGAAGAGATATTTTAAAACAAATTTTGAGTGTACATGTACTATATTACAGGACATTCACAGCACAGTAGGATTTGCCTTCAGCCTTCAAACCCTCTAATACGGCCCCCGTGTAGGAAAGCATCTCTGTTTGGGAAAGCGTTTCCTTGTGCAGCCAACTTAAAGGTGATGATTCTTTTCTACTAGAGAACTGCTGCAGTTTCATTGACTCAAGTTGTGAAAACATCACGTGCCCTGCCCCAGCAAAGTGTATCCAGGCACAGGCACGGCCAGCGTGGATGGATTTGTTGGACACGTCAGCCCGCTGCCCAAAACCTGAGTACAAACAATGCACACGTGCTGGGTCTTGGAGGCATCAGGCTAGCACTGGCTGAAGGCCTGGAGCCAGGCGCTGGATTTCCCCTGGTTTTCCTCCTCATACTATATCTCGCTGATGTTCAGACTGTGGCCGCTGTTTGAACAGGCTTGTTTCGCAGTACTTTGTGAGCCCTGAGGACCGGCCAGTCTGCGTGCTCAGCCCCGGCCCTGCTGCTTGTGCAGCCAGGCGAGCCATGGCTGGTGTGTGAGGAGCACCCAGCTCACGCTCCTTCTGGCCAGGCTTTGGCATAGCTGCTGGGCCTGCGTTTCTGGATCTGTTTTCTTTTGTCTTTGGATCAGGTTCAATGCTTTTTCACCCTTGAAAAAAATCAAAAATTCAGTAAAGAATAACATGGGAGCAGCCGGTTGAGCTACTGGCGTTGAGGGGCCCAGTAAGCAAGGTTTACTCTCATTTTATTTTTTCTGGCATTTAGCTCAAGATAATTCAGTGAGAGATAAGATGTTTTCACTCAGGACAATCCTCAGGGAGATCCAATTTCAGGAAAAAAAATTATACTTCCTACTCAAACCAGCCCTTGAAATACTTACAAGACCTCTTTTGCAACTGCCTTTGGGTGGTGAGGTGTCTTCCTGAACAAGTGGTGCCAGACTTAGTCTGTATACAGCTGTGACACTTGCTAAGTTTTACAATACACTGGGCTTTTGGGAACCGTTATCACCTTTAGACAAACTTCTGAATGTCACAGTGTGCAGTGTTTCACCCAAACAATGCCTCTGTGCTAACACTGAGATGGCAAGGCGTTCTGGAGAAGGTGGTTAGAATACCTCCGGTGGAAGGAGTTGTCAATATCATAGTTTGGCAGTGATTCCACAGTAATTTTTTAACTGAGCATTGTCACCTGGCAGTGTTTTCCAGAGGGCGAATGACACCAAATAAAGTCTTCCTGGTCTTTTATTAGGGACTAATCGTGCGCTGCTGATGTAAACGGTATAGTTAATTGGCTTCTGTGAGTGCAGGGCAGACTCAGGAGTTTCCTGAGCAGCTGGTGCTACGGAAGCTCATGCAGAGTAGCTTTTGGTCTCGGTTAATTGAATTTTTGACTGAATTGTACCAAGGTGTCAACACAAGCTGAACTTTTTCTAGAAACTGGTGGATCTAAATGAGTGTTCTCTGATGTCTGGAGAGGGTTGTACTCATGTTAGAGTCTTACCCAGAAGGGTCTCCAAGACCTTCCTTGCAGTCTTCTCTTCCCAACCACTGGTAGGAACTCACTTCTAAGATACAGTAGCATGAGCAGCCAGCAGGTTTGCCAGAAGCAGGTTCAGAGTACACACACAGTCCCAGTTTCATCCTTTTCTCCTGGATTTCATCCCTGACATGCATTTTTCCCCGTGTCCATCCTCTGAAGGTCCTGAGAACCACCACACTGTATGCTTGGGAGTGATGAGAAGAAGAGAGGTGGTGCAGGGAAACCACCCAGCCCTTGAAGAGAGATGGCCCTGTCCCACCCCCAGCGCTTGGTCACCTGCAGCACACGTGTGGGTTAACGCTGGCACCACCACGGCACACGGTCTTGCCACACTGCCCCGTGCCCCGCAGTGACTCTGCTTGCGCTGGCTGCCAGTGACTTGCAGAGCAGCTCCTTGGGCACCCGGTGAGAAACAGAGCCCAGAGCCACCCCCAAGGTGCCTCCTGCATCCTGGAGCTCCTCCTGGAGCTGGGGCTCCTAAGTGCGTGTGCACAAGTCACGGTGATGCCTCTGGCCCCAAATACCGTGGAGACACTGCTAGGTGCGTTTCATTGGGGTGCACAGGAGAGGGGCCTGCTTTTGTGCTGAATAGCTTTAAAAAATAAAAAAAGCACTCAGCCTGGTTGCCATCAGTCGACAAGCTGGGTGTCTGCAAGCGCATGTGCATATGTGAGGCTGGAAACCAGGTCAGTAAACACAAAATGACACTTTTTAAAGCAAGAATGTATAAGTCTCCCAAGGTTTCTTTCCCCGACCCCTGCCTGTAAATCTTGCCTGCGCGGGGAAGCAGCAGGGCTCCCCTCCGCTTTCTGAGCTTCTCAAAATGACAAAAATCCCCCAGGGCAGATCCTGGCATTATGGGGGGGATGGCTGGTCAGATCCATATCATCACATGCAGAATCAGGAGGCACTGGGGATTTATTCTGGCCAGCGGGGGGGACACTGAGTAGGTGGACTTACCTGCTCCTGAGCATCACAGAAAGAGAAGGGGACAAATCATGTGCCAGCCATAAAGTGCCCAAGAAGAATGTCTTTGGAGGAGTCATTTGCTCTCCCTTGGAAAGGTGATGCCTGATTTTGTTTTGATTCCTTGTCTGGATGTCTCTACCCAGACAAATTTATTCGTTTTTCTGCATTGCAAGACTGATTCAGCAGAGGAGCCGTGGAAGATAGCAGAGCATAGATGAAGATCACATCAGATTCAGGCTGGTGTTAACTGTCTTCAGCAGCTGAAGGCAGCCTGGGCTCTGCCAGCCTGCTTCACTGCGAGGGAGATTGTCCTCAGATAACCAAAGAGGTCCCCTTCAAAAACCCCTTTGCCTGATCCCACTCATCCTGTAGAAAAACACCTACGTTTTCTCTAAATGGAAGTATTTCTCATATACATTCATCTCACTACAAAGAAGCATGATTATTGTTGTGTAGCTTGTGCACAAAACTCTCATGTGTGTTTAAGCATGTGACATTTTTCCAAGAATAAACAATAAGGTGGTTCTGAAGTGTTCACAAACCTTTCCTTCCTGCTTCCTAACCTCCAGAGAGCAAGTAGAAAATATTCAGTGCTTTCAAATGTTAATGAAATTTTGTATTTTGAAAGGAAAAAAAATAAAAAAACAGAAAAATACTCAAATAATGCTGTTACTCTGTCCCTGCATTCTGCCATCACTAGTCACTTAGTTCCCTTCATTTTGTTGAGTTCATCCTTCTGTCACATATTACTGTTTCTGGTGGTGGGTGGAGTAGCTGAGCTGCTTTAAACAAAGGGTAATAAAGTTTATTCCAGTCCGTGCAGGACAGAGTCAGTCTGCAGCCGAGGTGCACAAGGAGGAGTGGTTAGGAGTGAGGAGCGCTGGTCTGAGTCGGACTGGGGACCACTCAGCCCTGTAGGACAGGACCTGTCATCTCCTATCTCCTTGGGCATCGTATGCCATGTTGCAGTCACATCCCTTATTCTGGCTCTAAAGAGCAAAAGCACTGTAAACAATAACCAAAAGAAAACTGGAATGTGGTAGTTGTAATTAAATAATAGATTTTTTTAGAAAGGCAGTGCTGGACACATCCATCTGCCTTCTTCTTAGTGTTGAACTCCATTTAGCCAAAGGGAGACAATTTTTTATCATAACTAGATTCACATCCCCATCCTGGCGCATGCAGCATCCCAGCCCTCAGCGCCAGGACCCGCAGCCCAGGGCAGTGCAAGCTGCGGGGCCGCCCCTGGGCAGGAGGAGGGCAGAGGCAGGTTTCCAGCCTGGCTCACGGCGACGTGAAAAATCCGTAGGATGTTAGCCTGAAGATTTGGCCCATAGCCCATGCTACAGAGAGCAGCACAAAAGTGAAGAGAGCAAAGGGACCTGGTTCTCTGCCTGTCTTCAGTCCACCAGCATATTGACTTTTCTCTCTTACACACATGAAACCTGAAGACTTTTCATCTTTGTAAAATCCAGGCAGGTTGGTGGTGCTGGTGTGGATGACAATGGTTGTGCATCCTTATTTTTAATGGTACAATCCGGGCTGTTGCTATGGTTTCAGCACTAACGGATCAGGTTGTAGGAGGCAAAGCAACCCCTGAGAGGAAATAAACCAGTGCTGTTTTGGGAAGGGATTATTAAATATTATCTTGTTGTTATTATTGCTGCTTGTTTCATTCCTTCAGCTGCTGGGTGTTAGCAGGGGTGGTGATTAACAGTACCCGCTCCCCGGTATGCCGTGCAGGCAGTTTGTGCCACGCTGCCTCCCGTGCTGCCCACGATCCCTGTAGCTGCTCTTGAGAAAACCCCAGGACTGACCGATCACAGTCTCCATGGCCAAGTCCCAGCACCGATCTCGCTCCTTTCCCAGCACCTAATGTGAGTGTGTCTGCAGATGTTACCCCACAGGAGATCGGTGTCTTCAGCCCATTTTACAGATGGGGAAAACCAAAGCGCAGAGCTGCAGAGTGACTCACTGAGGTCCCCAGAGAGAGAAGCAGAAGTCAGCTCTAGGTCTTTTCAATCTCAAGTCAGTGCTTTATTCATTTCATTATGAGAGCATCTCTCTCATCTCCTGTGTCAGCCACTGCCCCTGGGTGCAACACAAGGCTTTAGACTGATTTGGCCATGGAGGAGCTTTGTACAACCCCTCCAAGATTGCCTGTTCTCACCTTGGCCAGGACCTTGGGATGACCTGGGCCAGTGTTTCTATGCGGAAGCCTTTAATTTAGCAGTAAATGGTGCATCCCTTCTGCAGCCTGTCACAAACCCATTAGAAAAGGACCCTGTCGCTGCTTGCTTACCTCTGTGTGTGCTTATGAAAGAAAAATAAGTGCTAGGGGATTACTCTGCTAATGAATAGACCTGTGTGTGCATGCATGTAGTGCAGCATCTTACAAGTCCATCTCAGTGCTTTTTAGGGCTGAGGATGAAAGTTATAATGAGTAAAATATTGATTTCCCATAAAAGGGTTTTAATCAAATGCCCTGACACCCCAAGGGGGACAGAACTCTGCTACAACACCAAATTGCACTTCATACGCCATCTATTTTTCAACCACTGTATAAATGAGCCTGCCCACCGGATATATGAGCGTTGCCAGATGTCGTGCATCACGGGAAGCAGGGAAAGCTGTAAGGATAGCCAGTGCTGTCTGGCTTAGGGAGGGGAAGGTCTGACAAACCTGCCAGGGGGCTATGGAGAAAGCAAGGCAGGAGAAGAGATCCATGGTGCAGACTAAGGACAAGATGGTTGCCTTTAATTGCTGTCATTGCCATTACATCCAGCTGCCCTTTGGCATCAGCTCAGGAATGAATTTTTGCACCTGTTCCTTTTCCTTTCCCTGCTTACATCCCCTTTGAGCCCTCTCTCCAGAAGGTGCGCGGATATCTCCTTCAGCCTTTGAATGGGAAGCATGTGCTTAGGGAGACATTTCCTGCTTGCTGAGAGCAGTGCCAGCTTGTCACAAGTTATTCCCTTATGCTTCAGGCAAAGTGTCAGCCTTGAACAAGGACTGAAACAACAAAGAGCAGCAAAACCCAACTATTAAAAAGAAAAGAAGAGAGGGTTAAGTGAGCAGTCCAGTGTCTCACAGGAGTAGCACCGGATAGGACAACCTTCTGGGCTTGCAGAGCCCACCGGTGCTTGGTAATCAAGAAGCTCTGCTTGGCCTTGGGGACAAGGGTTTGGAGACCCTGAGATGGGAGGCACAAAGGTTTCCCAGGAGATGAGGTGTGACATCGGGCCAGTATCATCAGTAACGTAACATCTGCAGCTCCCACTCCAACCCAGTGAAACCAGAACAAGGGCCCCAAGGCAGCAGGTGGGCAGAGTGAGACCTCTCTTCCCGCACCCGCCCCGCTCGCGGACCCGCTGGCACTGTGCAGTGTCCGGTACCGCGGGGACAGAGCCCGAGTTGTGCACCGGGGCCTGCAGCCAACACAGGGCTGCAGCCACGCTGCTTTCTGCTGCGCAGGAGGAAGAGCACCAGGACTTAATTACACGCAGCAAACGCTGATTTCTTTAATGAAGAGAACTCCAGTGACTCCAAAACAGATGGCCAGTCTCTCCCAGTATGAAAACTAAAGTGTCTTTAGCATCTGAAGAGAAGTATGAAAGACAAGAAGAATGACTTATTGTCTTTCATCTGGCAGTTCTGTAAGTACATCAGCCACTTCGCTCTCTGTGGCCAGGCTGTCGCCAGGCACCCCAGTGCCATGGGCCCCAGAGGAGCTCTGCTGATTTTCATCTTGGGACCGCAGGGTCCCCCAGTGGCATTTGGGTGACTTCAGGGAGTTACGTGGGCATAACTGACTTCTGAGCCTGGCCCCAGTTCTCCGTGGGCTTAGAAAGCGTTGGGGTCTTTCTCCAGATGAACAGTGATGCAAACCCTCTTCTGGAAGCCCAGGAGGAGACGTGTCTTCCAGGGGCACCTCGAATCTCGTAAGCACTGGGTCTGTATATAAAAGAAAGCAAGCTGTGTTAAGAGCGAAGAAGACTGCACCAAACTGGGTAATGAACCATGATACTGTGAAGTGAATGGTAAAATAAAGCATGCTTTTGCGATACCAGTGTCCACGGCGCGTTAAATCAGCTTCCCACGCCTTGCAAGGCAGGATTTCCCTCTGCTATACCTCATCCCAGGCTGGCATCGGGGCTCCCAGCCTGACGGGGCTGTTTCTGCTCCATGAGAGGAATATTACAGGACCCAAAGCTTTCCTCACCTTTGCGTTAAATTCAAAGAGCCCTTTTTTTTTTTTTTTTTTTCAAATTTGGAGTGAATTG
The DNA here is from genome assembly GCA_013399475.1 of Chauna torquata. NCBI lineage: Eukaryota > Metazoa > Chordata > Aves > Anseriformes > Anhimidae > Chauna > Chauna torquata. The sequence goes on along the minus strand of VXAL01003828.1, from coordinate 80,726 downwards.
TCCAAGATAAAGCTTAATCACTGGGACTCCACTCTTTGGAAAGCATCTGATACACTTCTTGACTGATGCAAGTCAACATGTCTCTACTCACTTCAGCTTATACCACTGGAAGTCTGCTTGCCGTTCCAGTCCAAATCTTCTGCAAGTCACCAGCCGTGACCAAATCTTCTGCCAGTATAAACTGGTATAGTGCCATTAAAGTCACCAGTGATTCATCAGTTTGCATCAGTAGGTTTTTATTTCTTGTATCTTCATTAATATTTTCATATTTTTATTAGTATTGTAGTTCTGAGAATTATGTGTTGGGTAGATTTTTTAATAATAAAGTACTACTAGAAGCAATGTTTGTTTTATGAATAAGTGATTTCAGTTCTAGAATAAATTACCCAAAGGGAGGAAATGTGTCTTGCTGCAGTCTGTCTCCTACATGTTTGCCCACCCTTGTGGTTTTACCATGGGCCTCAAGTCTATTTTCTTAAAACTTGAGTTCCTATAGGGATATCTGTTGCAAACTTCCTCGCTTTCAAAACAGTAGCTGCATATTTCAGGCCTATCATGATGAAAAGCTTGAAAACTGGGCCTCATCTTGCAGGTTAAAAAAAAAAAAAACAGAAGGCAAATGTAAACAACTCAAAGATAGGTTTTTAAGATTATCAAGAATCTAAATTCATCACAGGATTTTGGCATGTAGAGGGAGCTGAGAGATAAGACTGGATGGGTGAGATGGTAAAACAGGATGGGAAAGACATTCAGCTTTGTGTCATGCTTCATGGCAGACCAGATACAGGACCTACATTTTTAAACAAAGGGGGTTGTTCACAGTAAGCTTTTGTCTGGATTTCAGCTCCCGCCACACACACTTCTGTGGAGTTTGAAGGTTGGCAGCCTGGGGGGACTGGGCTGGACCCTGTGCCTAGTCCAAGGAGGTGAGCTCTTCTGGCTGCAGGAGACCAGCATGGACCCAAGTGAGAGACTCAGAAATTAAAATAGTTCAGAAAATCATCATATGCTAGCATGGTCACAGAATCACAGAATGGTTGAGGTTGGAAGGGGCCTCTGGAGGCCATCTGGTCCACCTGCCCTGCACAAGCAGGGCCATGTAGAGCAGGTTGCCCAGGGCCGTGTCCAGATGGCTTGTGAACACCTCCAAGGTGATCACCAGCATAGTGCAGGTGGGGAAGAGCGATGCCTGCCTCCTGGCTGACTCAGGGTGTGTGTTCCAGCAAAACTACCAAACCTGATTTGCTCTTCAGAGCCTGGTCCAGTGCTCGGTCCCAGCCTGCTCATTGCATGATGTGCTCTCCTCATCCACAGCTGAACCACATGGATTTGGACAAGTCACAGAAGTCTAAGAAGGCAAAAGGACACAGTGCTCAACTCCAGGTTTTGTACCTTGTCACGGGCAAAGGCAAAACATCAAAGAGCATTTGCAATAGGAAATCCACTGTCCCCATGAAGTGGGGTCTGCTTGGTTCTTCACTTTCTCCGGGTGAAATCAAACAGACTGAAGTCCCAGCTGGTTTCTGGAATAGCTGAAGCTAAACAGACTTGGAACATAAGGATGAATTTCAGCATTCAAATCACTCTGATCTTTCCAAATAGTCTGATACTTAGGTGGTGCCTGGGTCTTTGTACCATGATCTGAATGGAGGTCTGGGCTGCTCTCTAGATAGTCATCTCTTAGATTTTGGCTCTTCTCTGAAGCTGTTCCCCAGTCAAGCTTTATAGCAGGGGCTACTAACTGGCATCCAAATAGGGGTTATGGCCTAACTGCAAATGTAGTTGAAGCTGACATGCCCTTCCGACATATCCTTGTCTGTCCAGTTGTCTCCTTCCGCCACAAGAAGATAGAAACCTCTCTGGGTCTGGGATCTGGTTGTTGCTAACAGTGGCAGAAAGCAGTTCTCTGCTGCGTAGGAGTCAGCTAACTTGAGAGGACCTTCATGGTAATGCTGTGGACCCCAAGGTTCACATTTCACTCAAGCAAAATAAGCAGTGCATTGGAGACCCAGGTGAGAGCTTTGCCCTCAGGAACCATTTCAAGCATTTCTGGGAGCCAGTCGTTCTCACTGACTTGCACAACTATCTTTTGTTTTCATTGCTTCCTTATTTACTCCCCACCCTCCTCTTCTGCATCTACGGTTGGGAAGTTCTCATTTATTTATTACACTTTGGTTTTACTCAAATTGCCTTGGCTTTGTAGCTGAGAGCCAGAAAACATTAGCACCAGGCAATCAGTATGCTGGAGTGTTCCTCTGCCTGCTTTCTTTCCAAGTACTTATTTATCCATCCTGGAGGAGGTGAGGGTGTGCAGTGTCACCGTCTGTACCTCACTGTCCTGCCAGGAGCATCCTCATGGCCCAGTATCCGCAGTTGGACTCAGATGCCTGTGGCTAGATTCTTCCAGGAGTTATCTGAACTGCTGTTGTTTTGATTAGAGTGGTTTGTCCTTCCCTGTCACACATAATTTCTGTTACGATGGCTCATTTTTCTTGGCTGTAAGTGGAATTGCAGAAAACAGATAAGTTGTCTTGCTCTTCCCAGCTGATGAATCGCGCTGCCTTCCTTTTTGTGTCGCACACTCTCTAGGTTCACTGTCGCCTCTGCTCCACAATAAATACTTTCCTACGCCCGGTGCTCTGTAAATCTCACCCAAGGCCTGGGAAGTTTTAAAAGCGCTCTCTCAAATCACACCATGGTTGCTATGAGAGCCAGCAGAGATTGTGCCCTAAGCATGAGCATTTCAGCTTTTTACGTGGTTTTTGCAAATAATTGGAAAAGGCAACAGTGGGAATAAAGCAGGAGTGAGGATGGCTGATGTGGGAGCCAGCACAGAGCTGTAGGGTGACGTGGAGGACGTGACCGCCTGGTGTGGAAGTGCCTGCTAGCTCTCGCAGGGCTCCTGGCGAGGAGGGCCAGTGCTCCTGCGGGCGTCTCTGTCCTATCTCGCGCTCTCGTGTAGGTTGGCGCTGGCACGGGAGCTGATGGTGCAGCCCCAGCAGCTGCACGGCTCATCCGGCTCGTCCTTGTTCACCATCCCCTCTCCGGGGCCTCTGCTGTGAAGCAGATCCTCAAGTCGGTATGGCAGCCTTGTTCTTGCAGCTCTTCGGGGCCGAGCTGGTCTTGCTGAGAAAAGCCTCCTCTCTGCATCAGTGGCATGTCTGTGCTCAGGCTGGTTCTCAGCACAGAGCAGGGCTGAACGCTGCTGGCAGCGTGTTCCCTGCCTGTGCCCAAGGAGGCACGAGAGCCGCCCCAGGGCTTGGACCCTTGGAGAAGGGGCCTCTGCGCTCAGCCAGCAACATTTGGTCCCCTGCTGTAGCCCAGCTCTTGAGACATGGCCACCTGTCTTAGTGTCAGGTGTGAGGGAGTGGAGGATGCTCTTCCTCTGGACCCCGGGTGGGGACCACTGCCTTCACAGCCGGGCTCCCCTGGAGCCACCAGCAAGTCCCCTGTGAAAGCTGGTGGCCCTTTGGAAAGCAGTAAGTGACATGTAAGTAGTGAGTCATGGAAATCAGCAAAGTTGCACCACCTCCAGAATGAAGGTAACGAGAGACCAGGAGCAATGACGAGATATCTGCTGTCACTGCTAGGATGTGATTTCAGTAATTACTGGTTTTTCTGCAGGAGTGAACTGCAGGTCAGATTAGGAAATAAGGCCCCTTTGTGCTTGGCATAGTGCAAGCGAATCAGAGGAAATCCTGCTGCAATCTTGTGGCCATCAGTGGGTGACCAGGAGCTGAAGACCTCGGTGAGCAGGCCTGCTACCCACCTCCTGGGCTACAGCTGAGACTTTGAAACTCAACCAAAACACCTGCAACCATTACATTCTGTTAACAGCCCTCATCTGTCTTAATTTCTTTCAGCTTTGCATGGGGTTTTTGAAGTATAAAGAGGTTAACAGGTTCAATGCTCCAGTTCATACTCTCTGGCATGGGCCTGTTTTCATTATGACACTGCAGGGGAGGCTGAACTACATAAAATTAGTAGATACAACCATGAAATCATGGAGACATTTCTTTTTATGTCACATTTTATACCACTCTGCATCCCTATTGCTACTTTAAAACAAAGTCTGAATTATTGGTGTGCAGTCGGTTTGGCTCTGCCGCTGCCATTAGCGTTGGTGCTGTCTGTGCCTATCACAGTTGCTCGGTGAGACTGCACACTGCATGCATACGGTTTGCACCAGGAGGAGGCTTAATTTAACAAATGCTGAGTTAGCCACACGGGCAGAGGAAAATTGGATCAACCAGGTTGAGGATGTGGAGGTTTTCTGATGAAAATCTGACTGTATCTACATCGCAACAGAAATCCTGAATCGTTTAAACCACACATCTCACAGTGTCAGCCATTCAGCAGTGTCACAAGGTTAATTATAGATAGCCAGATCTTTCCCACTTGCTAACTTTCACCACTGTCCCTTCCCTTTTGATGGCAGGTTTAGAGTTTGCTGTGCACCAAAGTATCTGGACTTTGGGCGTTTTTTACTGGCAGAAGTAATGTGTGACTCTATATCTGTTCTCTGCGGGAGGGAAGTTGATTATATCTGGACACATAGCAAAAATCCTTTTTGGATGATCTTTGATATAACACACCACCTCTCCTCCTCCTGAGCCAGCCCTTGGAGTAATCCAGAGAAGCTCCAGGGCTTGTAGGTGTGCCACCACCCCAGTGCCCTTCCCTTGGACCATCTGCCCAGTCCAGTGCACCCCGTGGCAGGGAGACACCAGCCTGGCCCAGATCTAGTTGCACCAACTTTATGTGGCTCAGAGAGATTCCCATGGTGGGTGAAGAGCCCTTCGTCCTGCTCAGTTTGTTTTCCACCCTCTTTGCTTCTTACAAGGGAGGATTCTGCTCTCTGATGTACGTCAGCATCATGTAACAGCTCTGCCTTGCTGACTTAAGAGGGGCATCCGTGGGTCACCTGTAGTAAATTAAGTACCTTTAACCCTGTGTATAGTAATCTCCCTCTTGCCGCCTTTGTTTTTCTTGTCAAATGCAAAGGAAGCTGTGTGCTCCTTGGTATTGCACTCGTGTGGTGATGGAGACAGCAAACTCAAAGCATCGCTTCCAACTTGAAGAGGTGCAGGGCTGGCAGGAGCACGCTTGGGAACCTGAGCATAAGTGATGCTGGAGCAGAGCAGATGCCTGCAGACACTGGGGACCTTTCAGACTGGCTCTGCTGCAGACGAAGTTCTTGCTGTGAGTCCCTTTTGGCGGTGGGGTCTGAAGTTTCAGGGGGTTTTCTGCTGTGCTGCAGCTGTGCACAGTCTTGGCAGGTTTTTGGAAACTGTCTCTACAAACCCAGGAGGAGGAGGCTTTCTCTGGAGGCACACACTGCGTGGCTTCCTTGCGTTACAAAATTATCTGTGGTGCAGAAGAGAAGGGGCTGAGGATGGCGAAAGTCATGCTTGAAAGAACCAGCAGGGAAGGACAGTTATGCTGCGAATTGCTTGTCCTTCTGCAGGAGCTGCATTCAGGGCCAAGGAGAAACCTGCAGAAACAAGTGGGGACATGAGGCAACAGCCTCAGGTTGCACCATGAGAAGGTTTTGATTGGATATCAGGAAGAATTTCTTCACGGAAGGGGTGGTTAGGCATTGGAAGAGGCTGCCCGGGGAGGTGGAGCCTCCGTCCCTGGAGGTATTTAAGAGACGTGTGGATGCAGCACTTAGGGACACGGTTTCGTGGTGGACTTGTAGTGTTAGGTGGATGGTTTGACTTGATGATCTTATGGGTCTTTTCCAAACTAAATGATTCTATGATTCTATAAGCCTTGGGAGGACTTTTTCCAGGAGCCGGTAGCCAAGGCAGGGATTTGCCAGCTTCCGCAGGCTGCTCCCATCCCCACACATTCCCCTTTGCCAGATCTGTGCCTGGGGAGAAATAAGATAAGTGCACTTTATTCTTTCTGCAACTGCTCATTTTCTAATTGGAATTTTTGCATGCTTTGGGAGTAGTTACCAGCCTACCCCAAAATCTGATTTTTAGTCAATGAACTACTCATCTGGAAACTTGTTTCCCGGCTTTACTCTAGCAGTGCTTTATTCGTTGTGTTCATATAACCATACTCTCTACCCAGCCTACTAACCCCGTTCACTCTCTTCACCTAATTTGTACAGGAGCAAATGAGAGATGCCTTTGTCTCTACAGTGTATAAAATATACATTAGTACTTTCACATGGGATGAACAAACCATTTTACTGGTCAAATAACCTTGCTTCAGAATAAATTCTCCCACTTTCCTATGGGAGAAAATCCTCAGTCCATTCACTTTTCAAACATCTCTTGTAAATTAAGACCTTGGTATTTTCTAAAGCCCTTCACCTCCCTGCTTCATCATTTGTAAGCTTCTAATCCCTTTAATCTTTCTCGTCAGGAGATGTCCAGGCAGCAGGGAACTGTGTAAAGGTGTGGAAATCTCACCAAATTCCTGTGTAATGCCCTCCTGCTCTGTGCTCCTGGTAGCTCTGCTACATTACCCAGCTGCTGAAGGCAGATCAAGGAAGGATGATGCCAAAAGCGTGAGAGAATGATTTCATGGGTTGAAAGCAAGTTAAGAAGAAAGGGAGCTCTTTCTAAAGCCACTGCTAGTGTGCTGTGTGATATTGTACAGGTCAGTCACCCCACTGGGTGAGTCCCTTTCCCACTTTCTGGGAGTTTTACCCATCTCCATCACAGCACGTTGGAGGTAGACCACCCATCTCCTTCATTGAACAGCACCAAGCACAGAGGCCATGACCCAGTACTGCTGTGCTGCCCAGAGTAGATACCACATCATATCCAAAGAGCTCAAGGCACACTCTATGCGGAGCATCATGGTGGCCAAATTTGGGCTTGGCTGCAGTTTTTATATCTGCACCTATTTAATGTCTGTATTTGTCCATCTTTGCTTCATTCAGCTACAGTGTATTTCCCTGAGATTTGAACTGGTTCATTAAGTGTTAAATAGTGGAATTTCCAGAAATGTTTTGTTAGCCAAATGAGCAACTAAGCTCAAAAGGATAGACCACAAATGTGCTGGAAGCATGAATTGTTTAGTCCATGGCTTGACGGTGTATCTACTGCATAAGACCACTCAGCCTCTTGGTTTGGCAATGGTGGATCTTTGTTTTGGCAAAGATGAGTCCCAACTTTCAGGGAGTTTTGCCCAAGCAAGGATCATGAATTCAGCAGTCCAATTCCCAGTAGCACTCACTGTTAAGACTGCACCAAGCAGGTTGGCTTGGGAGATTCTCCATGTCAAGCCAGTCCTGACTGTGCTCTGGCAGGGTGCAGGTAACATGTTAAGGAAACACAAGGATGACAAGGAAGCACAACAGTGCTGGTGGTGGGATGAGGAATGGTTGCCACAGTGGTGATGTGGTCATGTGTCGCTGTAAGCTGCTGGGCAGGTTACAGATTGCCACCTACCTTTCATATCTCCTTGAGATGGGAGCCATCCTTCACGCCCTGCTGGCTGTGCAAGAGGGCCAGTTGTAATGTCCCATTATCCAGTAGAAGCTTCCGCGGGCAGCCTAGCAGAGAGCTCTTACACCAAGAATTAGCCAGGAAGGACAGCAGTGAGAGTGGCTGTGCAGCCCCTGAGCTTCAGAAGCTTTGGGCTTTCTCTGGCAATGGAGGTGCTGGCAGTGGGAAGGTGCACCATGCTTTCACTGTCTAGTTTAGGTACATCTGGTTCCAGGTACATCTGCTCCTAAGGTTAGTCATGCTAGCTGTGAGCTTAAGGTCTTCCTCCCAGCTTACCCTCTAAAATCTTGTTACAGTATATCTCCTTTCCCTCACAGCTTGCTGTCATTCAGCAACATCTTGAATAGCTTAACTCTGTGTGCCCACATAATGATCCACTGGATGGATGTACACATGGAGATGAAATGGCGGCAGCAAGACACTGTTTCCATAATCCTCCTGGGTGGCCCAGCCCTGCTTCCACCTTCTGGGTTCTGCCTTTTTGTGTAGGAAAAAGCTTGGTTTGGAGTTTGCTGTTCATCCACGCTGGCCTCTTACTGTGCCTGCCCAACTGTCTACACAGCAGAATGGGCTGTTCCTGTGTTTCAAGGCAGGTGTTCATGAAGGTGGTCCTGCTGCCCTGGGCTCTGTGGGCCTCCAGAGCAGTCTCCGATGAGATTTTGCCAAGCAGATCTCTGAACAAACTGAAATCTGCTCTCTTAATTCCAGGATCTGCTGTTTTTCTTCCTCATTTCTCTTGGGACGCTCAACTTCACAGTCTCATGGTCGCTGCAGCCAACTTCTCTTAACTTCATGTCTTTGCCGGTTCTTCTGTGTTCATGAGTAACAGGTTCAGCAGAGCATCTCTCATTTTCTGCCAAATGAGTCCCTGCACAGCTTTCATGATCCAGCTCCTCCAGGCAAGCCACAAACCTATGGAGACATCAAGTCACATTGGCCAAGGGATGCCTCTGTCTCCAGGAGGGTGTCTCCAGGGGCTTCCTGTGTCACCTGCAGCTTCCTCCTGATGCTGTTGCACTCCACGTGCTGCCTCCTGAAAGTGTGGCTGTGATTGCATGCGGTTTGATATCACTGCGTACTCAGCACTTCATCTTCTGCTCTGCAGCCTGAGCAGAGCCAGGAGAAACCACAGGAGAACTGATCTCAATGCAGGATTGTAAAGTGCAGAAAGAAGTGGCATCATGCAAGGTTTCAGGCAGCAAAAAATCATGCCCATAATGTTAAATCTCATGTTCCTACTACATTTTTGCTAATGATTTCAACAGAGCATTGATACTTAATTGCATCAGGAAACAATCTCTAGGTGGGCACACAGAAGGGTTCGTCAGTCAGGAGAGGAGCAGTCAAAAGCACCCATCTCTAATTGTATAGCTGGCCACCTGAAGTTTAAACATACAGCTTTTTGCTCCCACTGAATGAGAATTGAACCCCTAACAAAACAGGAGTATCTATTCCCTGCTCAGTTTTAGTGATGCCAACAGCATCATTGGTGCCGGACTGAAATTAAGATTCATCTGTAGTAGTGACTGTCAAAAAATGAATGAAAATGTGTATTTAGCTTCAAAGATGGTTCAAAGCAGGACCTGAGCATCATTTAAATAGGGAAACGTGGCTTTAAAGTGTAATTTGGCAGCCAAAGGCATGTTCTTGTAGATCATACGTCCAGGTAAGTGGTAAAACCAATATTAGCCATAGCAAGGCAACAGGATCACCTCCTGCTTCCGACAGCACGTCCTGGTGATGGCGAAGGGAGGAGAGCTCTGGCAGTGAAGTACTGGAGGGAAACAAATGCAGCATGTGCATGAGCAGTCATGTGTATAATGAGGTGCTGAACAAATTTATTGAGTCAAATTATCCCTTCTTCTGACCACCTGTAGAAATCAGGCCCTGGGACGGCCCTGAATTCCATACTGACCTAACAAGTAAATGGTGGCAGGTTTTTTAGGAGAATAATCCATCTTGTTTTAAAAACATGAGAGAAACTATCAAAACAAGTAGTCTCTCAGGCTGACTACCCTCAATGTTAAGAATTTGTACTTTGGTTTGTTATCTGAGTTTGTCTGGCTTCAACTTCCAGTTATTGGATGCTGTCGCATTTTTGTCCACTTGACTGATAAATTCTCTTTCTGTTTGTGGTCTTTGTAATGCCCTTACAAGTCATCATGGAACTTCCTCTTTGTCAAGCTACAGAGATTTTGTTCCGGAGATGTCTCAGTAAAAAAAAAATATGTTTTCCAATCCTTAAATAGTTCTTATGCCTAAGCTGGCTCCAGTCTGTCTGTGTTTTCCTTGTCAGCCTTGGATTTTGCCTAGGAATGGTTCTGCCAGAGCCAGAAGCGGAATTATTGACGCCTCCTCAAAGCATTGCCTAATCTGATCACCCCAGCACTTCATAAGCTATTTTGGGTCCAGTTAATTTTCCACAATAAGCTCAAGGACTTTCCAAAGTTTCTACTTCCCAAAACAGGATGCCTCACCATGTAAGTCTCACCCACATGCTGTGCTCCACTTAGTTGTGACCCACTGTCTTCATTATTCTCTGCTTTCCTCAGTTTTGTCGCACCTGCAGACAGCAGTGGTGATGGTTTGTCTTCCTGCAAATCATTAATAAAGACAGAAAACCACATGGGTGCAAAACCCAGCTGTGGTGGGACACCAGGAGCTGCTGTGTGCTGTTGGTTTCCTCTCACAGTTCCACTTGGAGACCTCTCAGTTTAGCCAGATTTTAGTCCAAGCTGATGTTATACTGTTGAGATTTCTTAATGAAAACATGTCCCCAAGACAAACGTCTTAAAGAAGTCTATCGCATTGATACTATTTTTGACTCTATACACACAACTTGGGATCTTATTCTAAAATGATCTTGCTCTGCTTTGACATGATCAGTTTTCTGTATACGTATGTTGATTGGCATTAATTATCTTACAGACATTATATATAGCAGCTATGACTGTCATCATTTGCATTTACAGGTTGCTGTTCATCAAGGTGATTTGTAACCATGATCAAATCTTCATGCCTTTGTATTGAACCCAAAAAACAACCCCTTTATGCAAATGTGGACATAGAGAGGTTAAAGATGAGAATGAAAGAAAGAGGATTTCTCCCAGCTTTCCCATATAAGGTGTTCTCATGGGTGCTTCAAAGGCTGAGGTTATCACTTCCTTACGTTAAGGATGATCAGCACCCTTAATGAAGAGCCCTAAATGACATACATGTCCACCTCCCAGTTTCAGTTGGCCTCCTGGATTGGCAGCCAGTTGCAGAGACAAAGCACATCTGAGCCATATGGACCAGGTTAAGAAATCAGATAACTTTGGGGGAAAAGACTGCAGTGACATTTAGTCCTCTGCTCAGGAGCGAAGGTCAGCTGGCCATGAAAAAAGCCACTGCAAAGCCAGGAAGATAAATACCACTGCTTATGAGTTCTTACTTTGGGAAAAAAAAATGTTTTAAATAGCCTGATGGGATAAAAGCTGACTTGGAGCTCCATAAGGTGCAGGTATCAGAAAGCAAGCCATCATTTTTTTCCATCACATCTCTGGTCCAGCCGTGCTCACAATGAATGCATCCAAAAGGCTCCCGTGGGGCATTGGTGTCACGGAGCTGCAGAGTGTACCCAAGGCTGGGACATCCTCAGCCAATGGTTTCCTATGCAAAGCACAAACTCCCACCAGCATGGGACCAATTCCCTTGGGCCAGCCCGATGCAGACACCCAAGGGCCGATGGGTTCAGTAGGTGACCCTTGGTGAAGTCTGCTGAGCCCACCCAACCAGAAACCCAGAGAAGGTTTCTCCAAGCTCGTGGAGATCACCTGCCTTGCACCAGCTGATGAGGAGAGTTCTTGCCAACCCCATGGACTCAGGAGCTGGTCTTTCCTTTCTCACCTCCTTACTTTGGACTTAAAAAGATGAGATTTTTTAAAAGTGAATGCTCTTTTCCTTTTATTCCTGCCGAAGTGTTTAGGGTGCATTTGCTGTTCTCCACTGCAAATGCACAGTGGGAGTTACCTTTAGCAAAATCAAAACAGAAGGTCTCACAATATCACCAGGTGCCAGGAGAAAATGCTGGTTAGCAGGGGGTTCCCAATACAGTCATGAAATGTGAATGCCAAGTGCTGCCCCTTGTCCATTACACACTCTAGCTGCAAAGAATAAAACAGCTATCACTTTGACCTATCAAAATTAAAGTCTTGGGGTGGATGGGGGGTTGGAAAACACTTGAAATTCCCTTGATTTCTCCATCTCTAGTGAAATTTCTGGTGGTATTCTGCAGTAGTGAGTTCCAAGCAATAACTGCATGATGTGGAAAGGTGTTGGCATGTTTCAGACTCTTTTGTAAAATATAAATGCATAAAATTACAAAACCTCCTCCTTGCCGTTCCCAGAGCCAGACTCTTACAGAGCTGTTTTGTGTATTGCGAGGGTTTGTCTGTGTCATGGCTACGGGCACATCAGTGTGTGTGCACAACCAGCACCCTTGCAAGGTGGAAGACGAGGGAATGACTGACACCCCACCACACTTCGCCATGAAGCTTTCATAAACCGGCCCAAATTTCCCATTTAATTTCATGATCTTCAGCTCATGCAAAAGCCATTCAGCAGAAGGGTAGGGTGAACTCCCTCGCTGTTGTGTGGTGCCCAGCGGAGCAGAGCAGCACGATTTGCGCCCAGCTCATTCAGCATTTCCAGAGGAACACTAGCTGGAGGATGCAGGCGCGGGTTGGTCCTCCAGGGGTTATCTGTTAGGGTCGCTAGCAGTTTCCCTGGGAGCGTTCAGCAGCCATCAGACTGGAGCAAGCCCTGGGTGCCCAAGCACTAAGACCAAACCTTCGGCATGTGGGAGATGCCTGGCGCACTCTGCTGTAGGAGCAATGTGGTGTCTGCCTTCCTGGGAGATGAAAATAATGCAGACAAACTCGTCCAAGCAAGGCAGGGGGAACTCAAGGTTATGAAAATGAAATCATTCTTCTTCTTTTGCTTTTCCAATGACTGCTACTGTTAAAATGAGTAATTGTGGAGTGGCCATGTCCAGACAGACCTGTTTCTGCTCACAGTTCTTGGTGATAGTCAGAGATGCCTTACACAGTGAGGAAAGCAAATAGCAGCTGAAAGTCATGCTGGCTCAAGTAAGCTTCCACAGATCCGTGATCAGGGATGGTAGACAGAGCCCCAAGCAGCCAGTTTTGCTCACAGGAGATGAGATTGGGTAGGGTTTTACCCAAAGCAGGATAAATGCTTGCCTGCCACTGTGCATAAGCAGGGAGGGTGAATGGAAGATAATCAACCTTCATGCGTGAGGATGTCAGCCAGTCACTTCAGGGGACCCGAAGGCAGCTCGTTGCCCAAGCCAAGGGGAACATTACTCCTCTCTGCTGGCCTTGTGGGAAGCAGTTAGGTGTTGGCCGCTGCCAGATGCAGGACACAGAGCTCCTGGCACAGTGGTCTGGTCCTTCGTGACATCCCCATGACCAAGTCATGACTGCAGCACCGTGTCCCTGCTCTGATGTGACTCCTCCAGAACACTTCCAATGGGCTTGGATAGAGAAAAACCTGGGGAGAATCTTGTCCAAAGATTTTGGTGGTATTAGATTGACTGAGCGATGTCAGGGTGGAGGAGCTTGCTGCCCCGTATACCCCATACTGATGACAGGGACCAAGCTACCTGGTCACCAGCTTGGTGTCCTCTCACCTACCCCTGCCCTGAGCCACCAATCACTTCCTTGCTGGTGTGGAGAGAGCCATGAGGGACAGCTTGGCCTTGACCCAGGGGCCAGGCATCCATACTTGCCTGCTAGCACAGTGTCCAAGTGTTGCTCCCCTTCTTCTCAAGGCCAGGAAGAGGCTTTGTTGCCTGGGAAAGCAAGTTTAGCCATTGCGATGCTCCGTCCACTGTGCCCAACAAATTAAAGCCAAATAGGCAGTAAACTGCCATGGGCCATTACCCCTCTCACAGAGGAGGTTAAATGTGATGGGGACCAAATTGGCATTTAATGTGATCTAATTGATTTTATAAGCTGTTATGTTAACAAGAGGCTCGACAGCATTCCCCCTACATCACCCAGGTGGTTTGGTAACATCTGGTGCGTGGCCTTCCCTGGCGGTGGGCTTGGATCTTGATTCAAGATCCCCTCTCATCTTGGTAGGTCCCAGCTTGACGTGTAGACCACGCACCAGGGCTGGTCCCCAGGGCAAGGCTTAGAGGGAGGATGCTCCCGAGACCTGGGGAGCTTCTCCCTTCCTACCATGACTCAGGGACTGGTAGCTTGGTCCTGACTTCCCTGGGGTATTTGGGATCCCTGCGTGTGCTGGGGGCAGAAGGAGTGCCCATCTGGTGCAGGGAAGCTTTTCAGCATCCCATGGGAAGGGCAGGGTGAGCAGTCCATGTTGTAAAGGAGCTACAGCATCCCCATGGAGCTGGGGAGGGCTTGCTGCCAGCCCTGGTCCCTGCCCCAGCTTGCAAATATGACTTGAGCTGGCTGCCTCCATCAGGGTGAGCTATGGGGAGCAATGCCTCCTTCCCAGGGCAGAGACAAGGGGCCATGCCAGGACGAGAAAGGTGGCCCACTGCCCTGCACCCAAAACACATCTCCTGTACCACGTGCAATGGGGTGGCTGCTCTCCCAGCAAACACAGGCTTTCTGTGCTTCATATTCCTCCTCCTTGTGCCATCCCAACACACAGGTAGCTTTATTTGGACTTGCACTCCAGGTCCCCCAGCAGTGCCATAACTGGTTCCAGTGCTAGAAAGCTACGGGCCACTGCTTTTGTGGATAGGTGCAAGAAAAGGCTGGCGCTCCATTTTTTAAGTGATACAGAGCAAAGTGGACACAAGAAGGAGGAACAGCCTGCTGGGGCTGGTGGCACCCAGGGCAGAGCACAGCCCCTCATGGCTTCGGTGGCTGCTCCAGCATGAAATGCTTCACTGGAAATAGCAGACAAGGTTTGGCAGTAGCTATATCCACTGCCACTGTGCCACAAGCAAGAAAAATGAGCACGCTGATACTTTTTTATTTAGTTCTTGGCTGGGCTATAGCTCTCCTGGTCCTGACCTACCATCTGATGCTGGTCATGTCCCAGTGGCCCAAGATCCTACAGCCCATCAACCCAGTCTTCTGCTTGGGAAACCGAGAGTTATCCACCTCCCCAAAAGTAGGCACAAGTCATAATTAACACTGATAAAGCCGCGTGCGGTAGCCAGCGGTGCCCTGCACGCCTGCAAAGTGTTATTTATTACTGACTCCCCTCAGCCTGATGCTGCGCCAGTGAAACCCGCCAGCTCTGACTAATGGTCCCAGCAGCTGTGTAGGATATTTGAGTTGCTTTTCGTTTACAGATTCGGTGGGTCCCCGGTAATTGGAACACAGCAACTTTTAACACATAACAGATGATACAGCGGTGGAGGGCATTTGTCATTGCTTCACTCCCCTGCAGCAAGAAGGCCTCATAAGTCACAGCTGACAAATCTTTTAATGACTTTTAAACTTCATTTACAGGAGAGGATGACCATAATCAACAAACAATGATGGGTTACTAATCTTTCTGTATTATTAAAAAAAGGGGGCCTGTGTTTTTAACCCCACTTAGAGGAGCATAATGCTGCAAAGGGAAGGGTGATGCTGTCCTGGAGAAGGGCTGGCAGAATGTGAAGGGATGAGAAGAGCATCAACGGGGAGCTGGGTGAGTCTGTGCGGTCCTGGGCCATCACCCATAATCACAGTATACAAGAGGGAATCTAGCACTGGCATGACATTGTTGATGGAGAATTAGAGCAGCAAGTGATGTACCTTCATCGCCAGCTTTGACCCAAAGCCTGCTGACATCAGTGGGAAAATGGCCTGACCATCAGTGCCTCCGAGCTGCAGGCGAGCAGATGCAGAGGGCAGCCTGGCACGTGGGAGCGAGTGTCCCCGCTATAAAACCAGGCTTTCTTTTAATCCATGCATCTGTGTAGAATTAGAGAGGCAAAGAGCAGTGGAGGGGAGCAGGATTTATTATTTTTCAGGAGAAAAGGTAACGGCTGCCAACATAGGTCTTACAGTAGCATTCACCCCAAGCAGCTCAGTTGCTTTTCAGGTCTCCTTGTCCTATCACCACCGGCTACAGAATATTGCTCATCCCTCCCATCTGAGATGCTATTTTTGGGGTGAGGGTGCCTCTGCCTCCCCATGCTCTGCAGAGCCCTGGATGTAGCGTTCAGACAGCCGGACTTCAGCACATCCCACTGCCAGTGAAGCAGGAGCCCACGTTCCAGTGACTTTACAGAGATATGTATCTTAATCATTGATGTCATTCTGAGTATTTAGAGTGTCTGAAATAATTTTCAAAGGCAGTCAGCTGATATTTAACTCTGAGAGAGGAAAAGAATATGTCAAAATCCTCAGCTGCTGAAAAACAGAGGGTTAGTGTGCCAAGGACCCATAACTTGCTCTTGCTCTGCGCTTGATCTGAGGACCAGAGCACCAGGCTCCTGGACTGGGGCAGGAAGCTCTTCTGCAGCCAAACTGGGCATCCTACTCCTTCACCACCCCATCTCCTCGCTGCTGCACTCAAGGAGACGCAAAAAGCAGCAGCGAAGATGCCAGTTTGTTAAACAGCAAAGAAAGTTCCCGGAAAGTTCACTTGCTGAAGATCCCACTTTCCTCATGAATAAATCATTTGCTGTAAAAACAACATTTGGGCTGGTGGGGGGGGGTTGTTCATTAAGGAACATCAAATCGATAGGCGGCTGATGAGAACCTGTCTCCACTGTGTGCAAGTGGGAGAGTGGGGGATGAAAACATTGTGGTTTCCCATTAGGCTGTGAATGATAAAGAATTAAAGAATAATTCTCAAGAAATTAGTCATGGCCAGCCATTAATGAGCATCTCGGTAACACACTAATGAGCTGGCTTCAGATGCCTGTAAAAAAGGACTTTAATTAGATTAATACATGTAGTATTGTCCATAGCCTGGTAGGTAATCATCAGGTTTTGCACCAGTGGGATTACGGATGACATTCTATTTAATTGCTGTTTCCTTTTCATTTTCTTCTTTTTTTTTTTTTTTTTCTTTTAAAGATTCTTTCCTCCAAAGATTTTTATTTCTGTTCTCGAACATAACCTAAATGTTATCCATGGAATTCTGCATCTGAAAGTGCTGCCAGACTGGGCTTATCTGATTCAATTGACCTTTAAAATTTATTTTGCTGCTGTCAAAAGGATGTGAATCTGTTCACAAGAGATTCCCAAGATGATTAGAAGCAGAGACTCCTGAAAAGTCTACTTGTTGCATATGCTGCAGTCAAAGGATGATACGAACTCTTTTTTTTAGGAGAAAAATGCCTTCATTTAAAAAATATTTTCATGGAAGAAGCAGAGCTCAGAAAAGTTTGGTGTGAATGGGGAGTCCAAGTTCAAGTAAATAGTCAAAGAGCTGCTGAGGAGCTCCATCTCATAGGTTGAAACGCAGGGCATCGATCCACGTAGGCTTCAGAACATGCCCAAATTCTTGCTTCTAGCACAGCACTGATGGTGGGATTTTTGTTTGGTTAGTTGGTTTTGGGGTTTTTTTTTGGCACTGTATGTTGTCAGGATTCTTTTTATGTTTTAAAAGCAATGTTGTTAGCATGGGAGTGGAAACCTAAATTTAACCTGCCAAGGTTGATACCTGCCAGCCTCCAGCCTCAATTCTGCTTTTGTAGAAATCCTGTTCAGTGCACAGCAGACATCTTTGTCTTCAGAGGACTTGAGCTTTGACCTGAAGGGCAGGATTGAGGGTCAGGGAGACATTGGGTGCTCCTTGCTGTCACCCTGCACTGCTGGTGGGACAGCTTTTGTATATCTGGGAGTCCTTCTCTGAGGAGAGACCTTGGCTTTACCAAGCAGATGGGTGAAAGCACTGCCTCCAAAGCCAACGTAGATCAGCAGCTTTGATATAAAGGCAGAGCATCGTGAGCACATGGTGAAGAACAGGTCTATATGCTCAGCTTCTGCGTGGCTACGTAAGTCTACATGCTGTCAGGGGAGCTGTGCCAGGCCCACAGGGAGCCCCATCAGCTCCAGCGCGGCCGCACACGCACGTGCAGCGAGCTGGGCAGCGCTTGGCGTTGGTGAGGAGATGGACAGAGAGGTGGGCAGGGCTGGTGCAGTTGTAGTTGGATTTATCTCAGGGTTTCCAGCCAGAGGTCATCCCTTTATCACACTGACTAGGATTTAAGACCCTGACAAATAGATTTTTAGGCTTTCTATAGGCATGAATAATATGTAGGACAGATAGTTACGAGCCACAGCTATAAACTGTATGCTGACCTGATAGAATTTGTAACCATTATATCTTTAACAACTGATTAAATACTTATTAAAACAGCTACTGATTATTTATTGCTCCATTATGAGGGATTTGCCAGTTGCACTGAAATTTAAATCAGGGCCAGGTTTTCAAAGGATTGGCAGGATTTCTCCAGTTCAAAATTACTTGTTGTTTTAATTAAAAATTTGAAAAGCAGACTCTTTGCATAGCAAGACAGATAGTTGAAGGAAGATTATAAAGCAGCTAATGCTGTACACACTGCTGTGCACTCAGCATCCACCTGTCTGGGCCGGAGCACCCTGCATCGAACGACAGTGAGCCTCAAATTCGTGGAAATATCACTCAAAACCAGGGAGGTTAAGAAAACTAATCAATGGAGTAAATGCTGGCCATTTTGGAAAGCAAATTCCATTTCTGGTTGATTTGGGGTCAAATATAGGCTGCAGATAGGGAGAGTGAGGATGCGTGGTAGGCTTCTTCATCTTCAGCACCTTCTCCATCTCTGGACTTGCAAAGGGAACCCACACCTTCACAGCACACCAGTCCATAACCCAGCCTGCTGAACTGATCTCCAACTTCTCACCCTCCCAGCTCTCTCAGATTAGAGGAGATTTCCCCAAAAGGCAACCCTGGTCCTGCAGAACCGGTGCAATAACTATGACATCTTTGTTTACCCCCTTCTTTTAATAACTTTCTGGTCCCCTAACACTCACATTTGGGAGAGTTGAAGCCGTTTTCCCCAGAAAACCCAACGACTGGTTTCCTTCCAGTTTATTCTGTTTATTGAACCACACAACAGTACAAAGGGTCTTTCCGCTCTCCAGGAGGAAGGCTGAGACCCTCTGGGTTTCTGTGGAGGAGTTGTTGGGGACTCAGAAGCTATTAAAAAGATTGCAGGGTTTGTAATGGTTATTAAACCAGTGCTTCAGATCTTGGCTCTGGTGTTTGGGGACTCACCAGCAAATTACTCCCAGCTCTCAGGAAAGGAATGATTGGCACCGTGGGTAGCGGGGATTTTAGTTCTAGATGCGTCTGCATTTCTGTGCTGTTGATGGGGCTGTGGCAAGGCAATCAGTGGAGTCCCTGTGTCTTGTAGTGGGCCATGTTTCTTTTTAAAACTGCTCTTTGGATACAAGAAGGGCTGTTTTGTTCAGAAATCGCTCTGAGTTGAGTGTCTGCACTCTGGCTGTTGAGCACAGCCCATTGCCGTGCAACAGCCACCCCAACTTGTTTGTGTTGGGATAAGTTAACGGCCCCGTTCCTCCCCAAAAATCATGATGCAGTGGCTCTGTGCAAGAAAGATAAAAGGGTATTAAAGGTTTGGGATGAAAGCAGGAGGTAACCTCCAAAAGGTGGTGCAGAGTTGGGTTTCGTCCTGTGCAAGTGCATATGAGATGCATAAAGAATACCTGAACCAAGCTGCATCGCTGTGGTGTCCTCCTGCAAGTGAGCTGGAGCATCTGGGGACGTGCAGCCTCCAGCCCCCAAATCTCGCGCTGGGGACCGCCCGGCCAGCTGGGGCACCCCACAACACCAAAATTTTCCTGAGCCCAGGGCTGCTGCGGCGGCGCAGGGAGCAGAATTGCCCGAGTTCTCCGCAGGAGCGGCTCGTTCATCACCTGCCTCCGAGCACAAAGTCACCGAGTTGGGGGAAACTTGGACAGAGCCAGGGACAGGATGAAAAACCGTGTTTCCCGTTTTGTGAACAAGCATGATAAGAGGAAAATAACAGCCTGCCTGCGTGTCACCGTCACACAAATAAAGAGAGCTTTCTGCAGAGAGAGTGGCGGGGCTGGGTTGTTTTTCTTTGCCACCTTCTTCTGTGACAGTTCATCACTAAGACGAAGGCCTCTGGGGTTTTTAGACACCTGGCTCTCAATTAAACAGCTAATCTGTGAAGCAGGGCACTTAAAGGAAGGAAAAATAGCTTATCAAGTAAACCAGCTCTGGCCTTGGGCTGCTACCGGATTGAATATCAATATCTTTAAGGGATTCCTGAACATGAGCGACAGCAGGGACCGTGACATTGTTTCCAACCGTGCTGTCCTAGGAAGCAAGGAGAAGCGGGGAGGGGATGCTGCTGGTGGCATCCGTGCACCCCGAGTGCTGCAGCTTCCGGGCCAGGGGCTCCACGGATTCCCCAAACGGTCCTCATCACTGCTGACCCCCCTGAAATGGCACCGGGGCTCCAGGGGCTTTAGGGGTTATTTATTTGAGGGTTGGGTTTTTTAGGGTTATTGTTTTGCTCAGCCTGGCAGTGGCCGGCAAGTTTCCTTGTGCCATGCGTAGCAGGGTGTTGAATCCATGGGGATCTCTGGTAGGGTCAGGTTGCAGGGAGGGGAAGGGAGTATGGTCAGAGACCCAGGGCAGCGCAGCCTGGGTGCAAAAAGATGTGTCAGTGGGTTTCACATGGTTGCATGAACCTGGCAGATGAAGCTTTAAGCAAAACAGCAAATATCAGGGAATTTGCAACAGAATTGCAAGCTCTACCAAGACTGCCAGCTTTCCTCAGTAACTGGAAGGAAACTCTGTGCCTCTGTTTCCCTTCCAGAAAGCAGTGCTAATCATACTAACGTCTCCTTTGAGAGACCTCTTTGAGGTCTACAGATGAAGGACCCATTTATCCATGTCCAAGTGACAAGTGTCATTACTAGTTATGTTTTTTCTTTCTTATTCTCTTTTATGACTAGGCTGGCTTGTTGCAGTCCTGGGCTGGGCGAGGAAAGGTAAAGTAATAGCTGTGAAAATGCATCCACTGAAGACAGCTATAGTTATTAGAATATTATGTCACCAGTGGTACGTGTCTGTGCTGTATATATTTTTCTAATCAGAGACATTGCCAAGATGCTCTGCCAGGGCTCCCACTGGTTTTTAAGTGGCGTTATCAAAGAGACAGTAGCTCGAGGAGACTCTGTACTGTGCTAAACCGTGCGGGAGAGCTGCGATGTTTCTCGTGGAAGGAGCAACAAGCCGGCGTGGCTGAGCCAGCGCTGGATTTCATCCAGGCAAGATGCAGAGTGCTCTGCTGGTGTACAGTTAGGGGAAGTGTGAAGTACTAATACACGGTGACCAGAATTTGATCACCGTGATTGGTGATCACCATTTGGTGAGCAACTGGTGATTAAAGTTTGGTTGTTACAGTTAGGGGGGCAATAAGTGATGCGAAATGAGTATTGTGTGCAAGAAGACACCACAAATGAACTGGACGGGAAAGGCAAAGGGGACTGTTTTCTCCGGGAATGCCGGCATTGTGTGAGGACAGCAGGAGAGTGCTTGGCACCAGCTTGTTAAATGGAGGATGTCACTGATGGGGCTCAGCATCTCAGGGTTGGACCCCAGCCTTGGACAAGTGCTCATGGATCCGGTGGCCAAGGACATGGCTCCGTCCCTGCCAGGACAGGGACAGAAATCAGTAGGCAGATGGCACTCAGAGAGCATCACATCTGCAGAGACCTAGGGTCCTGGTAGGCTTCCTCCCAAGTCCTTTCCAGTGATGCAGCCATCAGCTGGCCTGACCTTGTGTTTGCCATCTGGTGTCTGTGTCCCATCGCTTGTCAGCCGTGAGCGTATCTCCTTCTGCAATGGAGGCCATAAGGGAAGCACCTGCAAGTGCCGTGGTGACCCAGAGCCCCAGCACAGACTGGAGCAAGGAGCTGGACAAGAGGGATGTGAGGCAGGAGATGGGACTGGGGAGGGAGGCAGTTTGCCAGATGCCTGGCATCTGCCTCCAAGGTTGTACCTTGGGAGATACCTTGGGAGATGTCCTCCTCTCCACCAGCATGCTCTGGAGCATGGTTACAACTGGACAGAATGAGGAAGGTGCTCAAGGAATTTGGGCTGAAGACCTGAAGGCTTCAGGTCTGAGAGTGGGAGCACGAATCTCACCTCCGCTTGAGGGTGGTCAGTGCAGAGGAGGGAGCTGGTGGCTTCGTGCAGGGTGAGGGTCTCACAAGGGCTTCAGAGGTCTCTCCTCAAGTTGTTATGTTATCTGGGCAAGGCCCTCAGTTCCCCACCTGCAAAATGGGGAATTCATGTCTCACCTTCATGAAGGTGATGTCGGGGGTCGTTCCTGGTAGTTTATGCATCCTCAAAGTGAAGATTCATCTGGTACCTAAGTGCCCACCTGAGAAACATCCTCATCCAGCTCTTTTAGTTTTAAAGAAAACAGAGTGGACCAGATCCATTGGCAGCAGCAGAGCTGGGTCATGTTGCACCCACTGAGAGGAGGTGGCCCTCTAAATCTGGGAGGAAAAGCCCTGATTTACCCAAATCCTCCAGCCAGACCTTTCTGTTCTCCTGCACACTCTTTGCGTGGAGGCAGCTTAACCCACATCCCTCCTGCACAGGCTTAAGGAGCTCAGCACGCTGGTGGAATTGGTGTTTACAGCTGCAGACAGCTGATCAGAAATCAGACACATGTAAATAACACACTTCTGGGCTTGCTACAGTTTGGGAAGCATTTGGGCTAACATCAGCTTTAGGGGTTTCCCTAAGCTGGGGTTTGGCATAGCTGCTTAAAATTGGTCAGGGTGTGGAAAGAAGGAGGTGCTGAGGCAGGGTTATATTTTAATTTGTTCAGCACTAAAGCTGGAAGATGAAAACGCCTATCTTTGCCAGCACAGCCCGGATGAGGCAGCTTCAGAGATGCTGCTGCAGGGAGATCACAGAGGAGACGGAGAGAGCCGGATTTTAACAGCAGGTCCTAAAGGCACCAAGATTTTCTGATGGTTTCTCAAGTAGGTGCCCCAGATGCTGGGCCAAGCAGTAGCAGGAGGCAGGGATGTCCCAGCATGCAGCACAGTGGGTGCTTTCGGCTCTGCAGGGTTCAGGTGTAGCCTCAGCACGTAGGATCATGGGTGGGTATCAAAAGGGGCTGGGGACTTGCATAAACTCTGGCAGATAAGCAAGGATGGAAAAGGGGGAGTGCATCTTCTGGAGGGGACGCAGCTGAGTGGGGCCAGGGCTGTCTGTATGACATGGCCTAGCGGGGATAGAGGTCTAGAGACCACGCACCAGGGCAGAGCTGCTCTGAAACAAAAGATATGGGGACATCAGGAATGGGAGTCACCGAGTGTAAAGTCACACGGGGAAGTCAGCACCCTGCGACATCGCTGAAACCACGGGGCAGGGAGAGCCATGGATGCGCAGTGGGCCGGACACATCTTGGGTAGCAAGAACATCCAGGGCTACCTAGGCACGGGTACCCTGCGCGTGTGCAGGCTCTCCAAAGGCCCCTCACAGCCTTAGCTGTCCCTAGGGGTTTAGGATGGCAGTTTCCTAGGGAAAAAAATCCTGTCCGTGGTTATTATGTCCAGAGGTTTTAGGAACACTGTGTCTGCTGGGAATTGTTTCAAAAATAATACAATAAAAGTCTCTGTGTATTGTAATCTGCAAGGGTGGAAGGGAAAAAGTGACGAGCCAGGCTCTAAGTCTACCTTTTTTTCAATTGGATGTAGCAGGGAGATCGCTTCCAGTCTCAATGGTGGGTTAATAGAATCACGGGGGTGAGGGCTGGATAAGATTTATTGCACCGTCACATCCTCCCCTGCTCTGCCTGGAGGATCAGCCTTGCCAGGTACCTCCACCGCTCTGTCCAGTTTGGCGTTAAACGATGAAAGGAACCGAGTGTCCATTCCTTTGTGCTCTGAAGATTAAAAAGGCAGAGGTCTGGCAGCCGCAGCTTGTCCCTGTAGAGCTCATTGATTGCAATCAGTGCTAAACATCTCCCTGTCTGCCTGGGTCGGGCTGCAGGCACCTTCTGGGTGCGGGGCCACGCAACTCTCCTCAGTTGTCTCGCTGAAGTTGCAAGTCCTGGAGGTAGAGAGCTATCAGTGACAAACCCTAAAACGCTGGTTCTTGTCTGTATGCGCAGAACTACCCTCAGGTAAAATGGGACTGTGGGAAGAAGCAGCCTGTCCGGGTGTCCCAAGGGGCTGGTAACTGAGCAGACTCCTTCAGAAGGACATCCATCACCTGAGGAACCAAAATGGGGCACACCTGGCAAAGGGGTGACATAGATATTAATAACGTTCTTCCCTCCAGCAGGTTTAGCGTGAGAGAGGAGCAACCAGAGATTTTGTGTCCTGTGGGAGAAGCTCTTTGCAGGAGAAGAAGGGGAAGGAGGGCTTTGGTTCTTTGAAAGTCTTAGCGCAACCCCAAAATGCACATCAGGAAAAGACTGGCTGTCTAGCGAGGACGGTGGGACAGACACCGTCCCCGCCTTGGGCCAGGCTGCTCAGACAAACCTGGTTCTTCAGCCTGCAGAGCCAAAGCCCCAAAGCCGGGCAGGGCTTTAGCTCTGCCCAGTGCCAGGGCAGGTGCGTGGGGTACCTGGAAAGGGACAGGGTGGCTCCGCAAGAGCAGTGGAAGGGACGTGGGGAAGAGCAGCACCACAACGTGCGTCGTAAAATACCTTCCACAGCTCCGTGCTGACTTTTCCCAGGTGAATATCACAGTATATGTATGCAGCACACAATAGTGATCCCAAAACAGCCCCTCTGTTTCTGGGAGATGAAAATCAAACTGATATCTTTGGACAGCTGTAATTTTTGCTGCAGCAACAATAGCAAGCTGCCTGATAGGCAGCAAGACTAGATTTAATTTACCACAATTCCCAGCCATGTCCTTTCCTCCTCTTTGTCTTCAGAGGTGAAGCTTTCCCTCAGGGGCTGCCCGTGAAACACCCCAGGCAAGAAACGCGGAGGATCAGGCCTTGCAGCTGTGGGAAGCAGGTTGCAGTGGCCTCCAGCTGCTCCGGCAGACAGCTTGTGATTCCCAAACTAACAGTGACACCTCCTGTTTGCACAGAATTCAGCTCGGAGCCCAGCATGGCAATGCAAGAGTACAGATATCAGCTAGGAGCACATGGGGTCCTCCACCACTTAAATCTCTTCATTTGCATCCAGAAAAATGAAGCCCTCTTCTAGCTGCAAGTGCAGACCTGCAGGGTCAGGGTTGTCCCTGTGCATGGCGAGAGCCAACCTGCATCAGGAGGGGCTTAGCAGAGGGAAGCCAAGGGAGGTGGGCACAAGCAAAAGTGCTAAATGCAAACTGCATTAAAAACAGCAGTCCTTGAATTGAGTATAGACAAGTAAAAGCTTTCCTTTAGTAGCATTAAAGCTTGTATTTAGGTGTAAAATGTATTTAAATACTGTTTCGTCCTCCAGGAGCAACCAGCTTACAGCCTGATAAATACATTTCCGTGGAGTTTTGTGTTGGCTGTGACAGAGTCCCCTCCCCAACACAGAGGGGTCTCTGGAGACCAGCAGAAGTTGAGGAGCTGATTCCCTTGCTCTTCGCTTGCTGGGAGCTTTATCCCTACCTCTTTTTGTAAGACTTGGGCAATTCCCTTGCACGCCTTCCTGACTCCCGATTTGTTCATTCAGGTGTTCAAGATGTCATTGAAGGTGCAGACAAGCAACATCACGAACAAGAATGACCCCAAGTCCATCAACTCCAGAGTCTTCATTGGCAATCTCAACACAGCTGTGGTCAAGAAGTCAGATGTGGAGACCATTTTCTCCAAGTATGGCCGAGTGGTGGGCTGCTCCGTTCACAAGGGCTATGCCTTCGTACAGTACTCCAATGAGAGGCACGCGCGTGCCGCGGTCCTGGGCGAGAACGGGCGCGTGCTTGCTGGCCAGACGCTGGGTAAGTCTTCTCTTCAGATGTTTTGGTTGTCCATGTGCAGCAAGAGCTGGCTGCTCACTAAAGGTTGGTCAAGGGTTAGCTGGTCCAAGGTCAAGCTGGGACGTCGATCGTCAGGTTCAGTGGAGGTGAGCAGGTCAGACACAACCCACCGATGACCCAGCAAGTCCATAGTGATGAGGCGGGTGTGGGGCCAGGCCAGCAAGTTGGTCCATGGGGGCAGGATTAGCAGGGTCCATGTCCAGGCGCAGGCATAGCTGTGACAGAGCTGGAGACCAGCAACAGAGCTGTCCTACCACACAGCTCAGGCAGGGCCTGAAGGTTCCTGGGCCCCGTGCGGGTGGGGGTCACCACTAGGGCTGGTCGTGGCCATTCAGGTATATTAGTACCCTCAGGGCTGTGACCGCAGCACTGCCTGGACTTTGTAGAGACAGTGAGGGCTCCAGGTAGAAGCCCAGCACTGAAAACAATGGACTGAAATGGCAGTAGCACGTCACCTGTATGGGTTCCCCTAGCACTACAAGAGAGTCTTCATCTCCCCTTTTTTCCACCATTCGAAAGTCAAGTGTCTCATCGTGTCTGATCACCTGGACATCCTCTGTGGTCACCAGAGACAGGCACCTCTGGGTTTGACCCCGAGACACTTGGCTCAGGTTGGGATGGAGGTACCAGCCTTAGCCTTTGCCTGTCCAGAGAGGCAATAGTCTAATTTGGACTATCTCAGACTAGCTTTAGCTAGCTCGTGTTAAATGAGATAACTCTCCCCCCACCAGATATGTGAAAGTCTCTCATCTGCACCGCTGTGTGATAAGAAATAACAAACAAAACCACCCCAACTGCTCCCAGCTGCATCATTATTTTGCAGATTGCTCTGAAGTGTCACATGCTGAGAAGCCCTTGTCACCAGCTCTAAGCTGAGAATTGGAACTGAAGACAGTATTTTTAATGAAAAATTGTTATTTCCAAGCCTGCTGCAGGCAGTGGTCACTGGACGCTCAGGAAAGCTATTTGCAGCCCATTCCCACTCTGCTTCCAGCACAGCAGTCAGAAATAAGAAGTTGCATGCTAGGTCTGGTCTTTAAGCCAGTGTGCTGTTTCCATCCATGATCTACTCCACTATCAGAAACTTTTCTTCCTTTCTCTTCCTGTCAGCACAAAGCAGAGGTGAGGTGAGGTGCAATGTGCCAGGGTTGTTTCAGCCCAGATGTTGCCTACGTGTTCACAGAGCTGGTAGACATGACGAACAAGGCGTTGGGGAGCAAAGGAGCTCGTACTGGCACTCCGGTCAGATAGGCAGGCAACACTTGGCCAGTTTGCCAAAGCGAGAGATGCCTGTAAAGGGTACCATGACAGGAACCTCTTACAGTCCTCTCGGTGCTGGTTCCAGAGGTCTGGCATGCTGACAAGACAAAAGGACTGTACTATAGCTGTAAGACCTGCATGTGTGCTGGAGGAGGTGCAGATTCGGGTCCCTGTCATCTGCCTTCTCTTCATGGGCGAGTCCTACCACTGAAGAGCTCAGCATGCTCTCGTATGATACTCATGGCCCGGTATAAATGTGGGTACACTCCCCTTTCAGTAGAATCCAGCAGAGAGGAAGAGATGAAAATGCCATACAATGTGGTTAGAAAATGTCTTTGCACAAAAGAAGGTAGAAAG
This sequence comes from Chauna torquata, assembly GCA_013399475.1. NCBI lineage: Eukaryota > Metazoa > Chordata > Aves > Anseriformes > Anhimidae > Chauna > Chauna torquata. The sequence goes on along the minus strand of VXAL01003828.1, from coordinate 53,661 downwards.
CCCCCACAAAAAAAGAGGCAGTCATGGCCATGCAGGCTGTGCTAATGCGGAGAGGAAGGACAGGATCGGTCTGGCAGGGGACATGCTAGGCACATTGCTGAAGAGGCTGTCCCTGTTCATGGGCAGGGGCTGGGGGGACCTCTGAGGCAATGGTAGAACTTCCCTCCCCAGGTCGGCTGCTTCCTGCCCTGGCAGGTGCTATCATCTTCAAACCAGAACCTGTGGGTACAACCAAAACTGTCAAGCTTCAAAAGGAGTATTCTGAATGTGAGCCTCAGGCTGTAATACCTGATCCTCCAGGCTCCTCGAACGTGGTTGTTGGAGCCAATGTCCCTTTCCAGTAACTCAAGCGGGGCAGGGTGCAAGCACATAATCCTGTGGAAGAGCAGCAAACCATCGCTCCCGGAGGCCAACAGACGCATTCTGCGTGGCAGGAGCTCATGGGGAATCACCACCCCCACACTCAAGACAATGCCCAGTGTAGGGGCAAAGCACCCCCAACCTCCTGAACCCAGTGCCAGCAGGACGTCACTCTGCAGGACAGCATCCCCATCCAAATCCAGAGCCACTCCTGCACATCAAGCCCTAGCTGTAGTGACTTGGTTATAGTAGCCCTACATGGCACAGTTTGCATGACTGCATAAGTGAAGGAGCACGTATCTCCCCCAGCATCCCTCAAGGCTCTTGCAGCTCCTTCTAACAGACTGTAGAAAAGCCAGGACTTGCAGAAGCCCTCAGGTGGATGACTCCAGCTCTCAGTGGTTCCTGCTCCCTCCAGGAGCACAACTGGCTGCGCTGCTGTGGGAGTTGCACAGCAGCATGGGCATTCAGCCCTCTGTCTGCTCCCAAGCACCAATGGTGATTTGCAGGAGCAACTCGCCACTGCTGCCACTGCATGGCAGAACGAATGAGCAAGGCAGCAGCTCATCTTTCTCGCTGGCATCTCCCATGTAAGGTCAGCTCTCAAGCTAGGTGGTCTAATAGCATTTGTTCCATCTTTTCTTTTTTATTCTTCTTCCTTTGTCAGCAGATAGGCAAAATGTCAGGCTTGCATTCTAACTGATCAGCAAGGTACTGAATGCATCATGAAATGGAGGTGTTTGGAAGCCATGTGTGTAGCCCGTCCTGTGCTGGGTCATGGACTGCTTTGCCAGGCAGGTCCTGGCTACCTCTGTGGACAATCCAGTCGCTGCAGGAGGCCATCACCATTTCAGTGAGGAGAGCTCTGCACTGGGAGCTGGATCCACACCTGTAACCTGGTCCTGCCATCTTCGCTAGACAAAGCACAACCTCCCCATTTAGTGTGGGCAAAGATGCCTGGTCATGAGCTGGGGGGATGTATACAGCCATGGGCTGAGCAGATGGGTTCAGCGATGCAGAGGAGGGAACCAGAATGAGAATGGGGTGCAAAATCTGTCCAGGCTTATGTGCATGCTGAGCTCTTGTCTCTCCTTGTTCACTGCCAAGGTAATCCTGGGGGATCTGACTGCTCATCACCGCTACAGGTTGAAAGTGCAAATTTCCTGCTCTGACTGCATGCCTTGATGAAGGTTCTGTAGTGCTATTTCTAGCAGTGCATACCAACAAATTGAGCTAATTGTTGTCATTATCCACCGTTGTGCTATCATAGCATCTCCCTTGAAGGGGTTGATCAGCATGGTGCTGTCAGTAGCTCTCCATTTTGCAAGAAAAGTGACTGGCAGCTGGCAAGATGCACCCTGACAGCAGAAAGGGTTCACAGCAGGGGCACTGGAGCTGAACAGGGATGTGTTCTGGGATGCACCAAGGAAGAATTTATTCCTCTTTTCCTTTATAGCATTGCCAAAAGCATTGTGTTACTCCAACAGAGAAAGACAACGGCATGTGTAATACCTTTATCTGTGTCTGCTGTTTAGTATCTTTATTGCTGTTTTATACCTTTATCAATGATACAGACAGTGGGATCGAGTGCACCCTGAGCAAGTTTGCAGATGACACCAAGCTGAGTGGTGCAGCTGGTACAACAGAAGGGAGGGATGCCATCCAAAGAGTCCTGGACAGGCTTGAGAGGTGGGCTCACATGAACCTAATGAAGTTCAACAAGTCCAGGTGCAAGGTGCTGCACCTTGGTCGGGGCAATCCCAGACATGAGTACAGACTGGGAGAAGAACTTGTTGAGAGCAGCCCTGCGGAGAGGGACTTGGCAGTTCTGGTGGATGAGAAGCTTGACACGAGCCAGCAGTGTGCACTCGCAGCCCAGAAGGCCAACTGCATCCTGGGCTGCATCAACAGAGGCATGGGCAGCAGGGCGAGGGAGGTGATTTTCCTCTTCTGCTCTGCCCTCGTGAGGCCGCACTTGGAGGCCTGCATCCAGGTCTGGGGCCCCCAGCACAAGAAGGACACGGACCTGTAGGAGCGAGTTCAGAGGAGGGCCATGGAGATGATCAGAGGGCTGGAGCACCTCTCCTATGGAGACAGGCTGAGAGAGCTGGGGATGTTCAGCCTGGAGAAGAGAAGGCTCCTGGGAGACCTCATTGTACCCTTGCAGTACTTGAAGAAGGCTTATAAAAAAGATGGAGGGGGACTTTTTACACAGGCAGATGGCGATAGGACAAGGGGAGTGGTTTTAAACTAAAAGAGGGGAGATTTAGATTGGATGTTAGGAGGAAGTTCTTTACTCAGAGGGTGGTGAGGCCCTGGCACAGGCTGCCCAGGGAAGCTGTGGAAGCCCCATCCCTGGAGGTGTTCAAGGCAAGGTTGGATGGGGCCCTGGGCAACCTGGTCTAGTGGGTGGCATCCCTGCCCACGGCAGGGGGGCTGGAACTAGATGACCTTTAAGGTCCCTTCCAACCCAAGCCATTCTATGATTCTGTGATTCTATGTATAACGTCAACGCTGGCAACAGCTGTCCACAGAGCTGTCCTGTGGCCACACATGTCCTTGTTCAGGCTCAACACTCATGCATTCTCCCTAGCAGTTGAGTACAGGAGGATGGAAGGTGAAAGGCAGCAAAAAAAACAGGCATGTTGATCTGAATGTGCCTCCCCAGCTGGTGCAGCAGCACGCGGCATGGCCACCATGGGCGATTCACCCTTTGCTTGCAGGGAAGACGTTTCAGGGCTCAGGTCTTGTGCCTGGCAGGAGGAGGGAGGTACTGCCATTAAGCAAATAAATGTAATTCATTTCCATCTCCAGAAGCAACATGGTAACGCACACCCCACACAGCTGTCCTGCTGTTGTCCTTTCCTGTCTCTGCCAGAAGAAACCCCCAGGGCCTCAAGCTAAGGGCAGGAAAATGGCTGAGCGGCACCCTAAAACCGCACTTACAAGTAGGATAAGCTCCAGCTTCAGCAGGAATGATGTCTCTTGCTAGACCCGAAAAGGCAGTTCGAGGAAGACACTGGGGCAATGGGAGCACGTCCGTGCTCTGGGAGCTCCACATCAGTACTGGCCCAGCAGGCACAGGCGCGGGAGCAGCCGTGCACCTCCAGAGCCATGGGAAGAGAGCCTGTACTGCTCCTGCTCAGCTTGTTCCAGCAATGCTGCAGCTTTCTTAAACTCCTGAAGATGATTTTCTTGGTTAGTAGTGAAGTCAGTGCCCTGTTCACTTCAGGTCACTTTGCCAGCTGTTTATTCTGATGGCGAGCAGACCACCTCAGTCCCATATTTATCCATAAAGACCCTTGCTCACTTCATTTAGCATGAAAAAGCTGTGATTGGTAAGATTAGGACTTACACCTATTGAGTTTCATGGCATATCCTGCAAGTCCTGAAGACATGAGAATGTGAACACCCCAGCTGGCAATCTCAGCTCCACAAACCCTGCACCCCTGGTGGACATCTTCAAGTCCACCTGCAGCTCAGAGGCTGCAACTTGTGCAGGTAGCTTAGCAGACAGACCTGCATCGGTACTGTGGGGCAGCCCATGCCCAGCCCCATGCAAATGGTACTTTTGGCTACATGAGGACATCCTGCCTAATGTGGCTCGGATCTGCCATGCCCAGAGGCATTCAAACAGAGCTGACCTGTGGTCGCTGTCAGCGCTGAATTGCCAGGCTCTTTGCAGGCTCCATGAAATTGGCTCTATCACTTTATTCTTATGTCAAAAGCACGTTTGGCAGTGAAGCCGAGGAGAGAAATTTCCTCTGCGGATTAGGTCAGCTCATTCTCACCTCCCCTCGTTGAAGATGTGCCTGCGAGATCAATTGGGGTGACTGCAGGCGTGCGCCCGCACCCTGTGCACCTTTTAATGCAGCCCAGTTGAAAGCGGTGACTGGGTGGCTTGTGCTCAACATTCATTTTTATTCTAGCAGGAGGAAGGGGTAAATTGTAACTACCAGTTAGCAGCATGCAGCGGTTTTCTGTAGTGTGTGCCTTATTGTAACAGCGCTGAGTTCTCCTGGGAAGCCTGTCCTGAATTTATGTGCATGGGTTAGATCATGTCCAGGGGGCTTGACTTTGAAAATAAGTGCTTAGTAGCTTTGTAAAGGAAAAGGAAGAGGCTGGCCGAGTACAAGAGTACATGTCCAGCAAGGACCAGCTAACAGCAGATGGCAGTGCAGCAGGTCTGTCCCAGCAAGGTGTGGAGGGGACCTTGCCTTTCTCCGCGGTCGGGTACAGCTCTCAGTGGGCACAGAAGTGTGATGTTTCAGCTTTGTTCATTGCAGATATCAACATGGCCGGGGAACCTAAACCCAACAGACCTAAAGGGCTGAAGAGAGCAGCCTCAGCGTTATACAGGTAGGTCTCCACTGTGCCACCTACCTGCACCGAGGTCTCTGGGCTGGTATTTCCTTCTGGCTGGGGCTGATTTTTCTGAAACTGCTACCCTGACGTCCCTGGCCCCTACCCCAGACAGCCCTGGGCCATTCCTGCATGTTCAGATTTTCTCCTTCCATGGCCTTTTCTGAGCCTGGCCTTTGCAACACCCCTCAGGGCTAGCAGAGCCAGCAAAAGGCATCAAGGGCAGACACAAGGTTGGCCAAGACCCATGGTGTTGTGAGATTCCACCTGCCCCTCCAGCAGGGAAGTAGCAGTGGGGCACAGTGGCACATGCCAGGTGTTGGGGACAACAGGGATAATTTAGGGAAAGACACTGAGGAAAAGGGCAAGAGAAGAATGACAAGGAAGGGGAGAGAAGAAAGGAAGAAGGTGGGAAGACATTGGAGCAACAATGGAGGTGGACCAAGGAGATGGCCAGGAGAAGCCCCAAGGGAACCTGTGTTGCAGAGCACTGAGGAGGACAGAGAACAAGGGGACAGGAGGGACAAGTGGGATATGGCGTAGGTCTGTGGGAGATGTGGGCTGTTACAGATGTCAGTGAGCCTTCAGTGCCACTGTTGCCAATTCTAGAGACTTCATCATAATTCTCAAAATAATTGAAGATTTTCATTGAAGCCCCAAAGTCTGGAGTCATGGGAGAAACTCCTTAAGTTCCTGCTCCTGAGATTGCAGAAGGGAAAACTTGAAAAGATATTTCGAGAGCACCCTGCAGGTTCAAGAACCCAAAAACAAATAACAAGATCCCAAAATGTGTTTTATTTATAAATTTGCATGATTTTTATACCAGTCTCATGGTATGGAGACTGGGGCACTGAGTCAGGATTTAAAAGGTGTGATGAAGGGAAGACAAGAATAAAATCAGTATCAGTGTTATAGGTGGGTGTTATAACAAAAGAAAATCATGAGAGAACTGTTTGTTTTTCTATAAGAAGAAAAGAAGTGAGAAGGATGAAGAGAAATGAAAAAAGTATGATCCAGACTCAGTCCAACACCACTGTGCAAGTAACTGGCAAACCTTAGCAGTGGCAATGTGCTCCTGACGTCGGCAAACCCACCAGAGCTTCAGAAACACTCCCACCACCACCCCCAAGGCATCTGTTGAGACCTTCCCCAAGCCTCTCAGCCGAGTTCTTTATTTGCAGCTTTCACCAGGCAAATTTTTCCTCCCATCCTGGACCAGCATGTTCTTCCCTGCTTTTCCACTCACCTTGGCTCATAGGACTTCTTGATTGGCCAGACCCTGCTGTCCCTGCAGAGGCAGCGTAGCCAAGCCAGGGTGGCCTCAAAGAGCAGCTGAGAGAATAACATCTCCCCTCTGCACCCCAGCACCCATGGTCCAGCAGCCCCAAGGAGATCAGCCTCTCTTTTTTCTGGGCTCCAGGGTGATGAGGGCCACACTGGGCAGATTATGGGTGTCCCACTAGGCTTGTGTTGGCTCAGTTGTCTTCTGTCTCCCCACAGCTAAAATGAGGAAAGCAATGCTGGGAGAGGGACCAGCATCACCCATTTCCTGCAGGTTTCCCTTGGATATATGGCATGGGGCACCTGGGCCGCCAAGCCAAGAGCTTCCACCTGCAAAAACACCCTGAGACAAAAGACCCCCGAAAATTGTGCTGAAATCCCGAACTCTTCAAGCTGGGTCTCATGCTTTGCGTTGGTTGCAAATCACTCCAAGAAGCTTTTTGTGGATGTAACCCAGCCTGGCCCTTAGCCAGAGTTTGGCCCTCTGAATTTACAGGGGGACAATGTGCATCTGTGCATCATCCACACTGACATATGGAAATGGAGGTGACACAAATCCTTCTATTTAGCTGTACACATACGACTTGCGTGGTGGTGGTAGGCATGATGCAAATCAGTTCGTTCCATACATCATGTGGTAAAGAGCATTTCTCTGTCAGCATTTGCTTTTCATCCATGCCTTGACTACTAATCCTCTTCTGTTGAAGTGACCAGTATTTCAGACTTCCAGGCTGCCATGTAGATGAAGAGAGAGATGTTTGCTTCCTCCTGCAAATACAGATATGCTAAAATATGGGCCAGAGAACTACACTGCTCTGAGCTTCAGCAATATTTCATCCCAGATTGGTGACAGATTTAAACTTTGCCATCTGGACTAGCAAAACTTACAATATCTTGTGGAAAGCCGGGAATCCAGCTTTGCAGTGAGCCGTGGTTATAGCTTCTCCTAACCATTGTAAATTTTTCTAAATGTTAGACTTCAAAAATCACAGGACTATAATTTATAGAAATGCTATGTTAAACACAAGATTATTTTTTCAGTGGTTGGGTTTTATTTTGCCTAACTCCAACTCTGTGTGAGAGAGACAAGTACTGGAGAAAGCAAGGCAAGGCAAGGCAAAGGATATCTCACTTTGTACACAGAGGAAGCAAAAATTATGACAGTCTTACTTAATCCATCAGCCCCAGAGTATATTTGGGTGTTGAATGGAAATCCCTTGAGATGGAGCTCCCCATCTACCTCCAAAAGGTAAAAGATACCCAGGTTCACACCATCATTAGTTTTCTCAGATGTGCTCACAAAAGCCAGACGTTCAGTCAGTGTAAAACCTTGCTGCCATCACTGCTCTGCCCAGATCCCTCCAGATCTTCAGGGCCACCCTCCCTCAGCCTCTACCTTTGCCCGAGCATGTCTTTGCACATTGAAAGTCCCCTCCATGCTCCTGACCTGTGCCCTGGCCACCGCTGCTCAATGTGGATGTGCCTGGAGATGCTGCAAACGAGTTAGTGAGGCTGGCTGCAAAATGAACTTGTATTTTGAGCATATCCCCCAGGTATTATTCACGTGGCACACACGCATCAGAGGTATTCACAAAACTGTTTGTCTTCTGGCAGGACTTTTTTTGCCTGCCTAGAAAATGTCCAGACAGGATTTCCTGGGGCATTTTGGGCCAGTTGGGTCGGTGCCGGTGCCCCTGGCACGCTGTGACTTGGCTGCTCATTGCTGTGGGCTGTGAAGAGAAGATGGCCCTGCCGCGGGACGCGCTGCGGGGCGGTGGGGTGGGCAGCGATGTACTTGACCACAGCTCTCTGCCCTTCCCAGTATGTTGGTGCTGATGTTGCGCCATAGCCGAAAGGACAGCTTTGGGACAACCTAAGCAAGTCCTGCAAGAGCAACCAAGTGCCAGGTAGCTTGGTGGACACAAACTGCTGACGTTTTCACAGCCTGTGGACACAAGTGGACAATGTCCTCCCAGCCCAGCTGGCATCACATCCTTAGTTATACCCATTGCAGTGAAAAAGCTGCTGTCAAACCACCTCCAGCCAACAGACCCACTCGTCCCACGTCTCAGCAGCAGTGCTGCGGAGCAGCGACACCCCTACAAGCCCTGGTGCCAGATCCACACACACGGGGCTGAGAAACAACCCTGGGGCAGAGCAGGAGGTGGGCAGTGGTGCCCATCGGGGCCAGCAGTGGCGAGAAGGACTTGTGCACGCTGTCCCAGTCCCTCTGCAGCCCCGGTGTCTTGGAAATGCTGGGTTCACTTCTGACATGTCTCTCCTGGCTTCCCGCTACTTTGGCAAGTTGCAGGAGGAAAGAATCTCACACCAGATGTGCAGGATTTTAAAAGCTCGCTATTTAATTATAGCCAGACTTTCCGAGTAACTTTCCAGCAGGTATTGTTTCTACTGCTGCAATGATTACGGTTGTGCAATCGTTAATAGAAGGATGTGAGCTGAGCACAACGTGTCACTTGTGATTATCAGTGCAGGACTGTCAGCCAGGTAATTAATAGTACAGCCACTCAGCTTTACATTTGCTATTCAGGTACATACTGAGAAATGGCACCACAAATGTAATGTAAATGCAGCACCTAAAAACAATTGCCCTTCAATTAGAAATGTGTAGATTTTGAACCTTTGTGAGTCATTAAATGTTATTTAATTGCCGAAGAAAAATGATGCAGAAGAAATGCATCAGGAGCTGGAAGCATCATGCTACTTGACATGGCCTTACAGGCTTCTGCTGCCTCTCTGTCTGATTGTTCCTGCTTTAGTTTTAAAGGGCACAGTGTCACCAACTGATTGAAAAATGGCAAAAATTATTCCTGTACACAAAGGAAGCCCTGCCAGGTCACTGGATAATGATCCATCCGTCTCAGGAAGGTTTATCCTACGTGCCATGAAATTATCAGACACACGACTTCCAAGATAAATCACCGAAGCTAAGGCACTTTTTTTACTAGTATTTTTCTATATTCATGTTGGAAGATCTGCCTTTTGCTCTACACCTGACTTCCAAGGATGCTGTTAAAAGCATCCAACCACTGCCTCCCTCCTTCCACAGCCCCTTGCAGGAGCAGCATTGTCTATTAAGCCGTGACCTGACTGGCAGGTTATAGCAGGGTCCCACAGTCACAGAATTCAGAAAAGTCCCTTATTTAAGCCCACTGCCTTCCTCGAGGGCTGTGTCATGGTTTGCAGGTGTTGAAAGAGGCTGAGGTCAAAGTATTTACCGGCCCAAACCGCACTGAGATTCCAAGGCAGAATCATCTCACATACGTTCAGCCCTCTGTGCTGTCCAGGCTTTCATGTGGTCTGGTTGTCTGGGCTCCCTTTCTGCTTGCTGGATAGAAAAGCCTTTCTTCAGTGCAGTTCACCTGACATTATTTCAGATGTCTGCCTTTGGTCATGATAAGCCATGACCTGGAACTGCCTCTTGCCCTCTGGCTTGGATTTATGTGTTTACAGTCCCAGTGTCTGAAGCTAAGCGAGGTGAATCCCTCCGTTTATTGGGAAGTCAGAACCAGCTGCCCAGGATAATTAAGTACCTACTTATTTTTGGAATGGGTGGAAATTAATTAAAGAGGATTTGGGGCCAGGGCTGGAGGATACCCGTACCCCCAGCTTTTCACCCACAAAAACGAGTAGATGGCCTTGGACCCCACGTCCTGCAGATCATGCTGTAAGCTAACTCTGCTGTGACTGTAAACAACCAGCTGCAAAACCGTGCCAGTAGTGATTTCCATCAGCAAAACACAAGCCTTTCCAGCTTTGCTCACACATTCCGTTCTGCAAATAGCGGAACATTTGCTGGGTTCATTAGCCACTTTCCAACACCAAACTACAATTTTGACTAATCTTGAAAAAGGGCTAGGGCTTCAGAAATGTATCTGAGGTTTTAGGCTTCTCCCCACTCCTCCAGTTCATGCCAGGTTGGATCCATGGGTACCTGAGGCCAAGGCTTCGTCCTCATCACAATGCAGCAGAGGCCCAGCACAAGGCAGAGGTGACCAAGTGACGCCGCAAGGTCGGTGCTGGAGGTGGAGGGTGCCGTCCTTCCATCCCCAGGGCTCCCTCCAAGGCTTCATTCCCTGTTTCTGGATGCACGGCTCTGCCTGGCATGGTGCTGACAGCAGCTGGGCAGTAGCATTCTGATGGGGCTGGAGCTGCAGCTCCTCTCCAGCCCCCTCTTCCCAGGGGTTGTCAGCCATGTGAAGCCAGGAGTTGGACTCGATGATCCTTGTGGGTCCCTTCCAACTCGGAATATTCTATGTGCTGAGCCCATGGTGTCCACACCCCTACTGCTGGCATCTGGAGGAAAAGCCAGTTTGGGCCAAGAGCCACAAGTGTGACAAGGACAAGAAAGCAGTGAGGGTGTTTCAGAGTTGTGCCAAATGCCCCCTAAGCCTTGTGTTGCTCATCAGGAAATGATCTAAAGCTGCCTCATGGTCTCCAAGTCCCGGTGAGCTTCCTAGCAAGAGATGGTCCTGCTTCTTCCCACTCAGAGTCCTTGAGCTGTCCGGACAGGTTACCAGTCTTCTGCCTGTGGAAAGAGAGAACAGTGGTGGCATTGCTAGAGCTAGCCAGAAGCATTTCACCAGAGCCTGTCAGGTTTGACACATATTACAGAACTGTAGCAATTTCATTTCAGTTGCATCTAAAGAAAGAAACAGAAAGGAAGAGTGGGGGCCTGACAGTGCAGAAGCATCCTAGTTCAATTTTCCTTTCAAATGACATCCTATTTTGATTTTATTCTGTGTTTATTGGATTCAAACAGAATTGGAGTCAAACATGCTTGGTGATCAAAGTAGATTGGAGGGCTGAGGAGAGCTGTTGTTCTTGGAGATTTTCTATATTTCCAGGTTTCATCCCAGGGCCGAATGAAAATCAAGCTGTCAGTCTTGAAACGCCGCATGAAAATACATTTCCTCTTTCCATACGAACAGGCTGGTTATATTCCAGCAAGAGTGGACGTGGTAGGAATTACCTTTCCCTTCCAGCTGAGAAAAGCCCACCAGGGGATAAATGCAGATCGTGCAGTGTTTGGGATGGGAGGCTGCTGGGACAGTCATTTCTCCTCTTTGAGGCCAGCAGACACGGTGCCTACAAGTCAGGTCAGAAGGGGAGGATGCCAAGGCTGAAAATAGGTTGAAATTCATCAGTGCTGAGGCTTGCAGCAAAATGGCTATTTTTGTGTCACGAAATTGAATTTGGAAGGCTTACAGGGATAACACCTTCATAGACACACCTTCCCTGTCCCGCAGTGCCGCTTGCTCAGCAGCAGGAACCCGCGCCCAGCATCCCAGCCCAGGCGCAGAGCTGGCCGCGGAGGATCCGTGGGTCAGCAGCTGCTCAGCCACGAGGTTCAGCTCTGTAAAAGCTGCCTCCTTGCTTGACGTCACCATGGCAGGCCATGGTGGTGGCACAAAACCACTTCCGGCTGCCAAAAGAGGCAGTAGGTGCAAGTGCTGCCTCTTTGTCCGTAATTTGCACCAGCTCTCCTTGGCCCCAAAGGAGCCCAGCTGTTTCCAGCCAGCCAGAGGTGTGCTTTGGGTCCCCAGAGGTGCAGTCTGAGTCCCTGCACGCTGCTACAGGTGACCGGGGAGCTCAGGGTGCATCCAAGGAGCAGGGGAAGAGCCATGCTGGAAACCAGCCAGTTGCCGAAACCAAAATATTAGGTGGGAAGCCCAGTGCCCGCGTAGGCAGGACAGGCATCCTGGGTCAACACGCAACCCACGCTTCCTACCAGCCACCTGCACAGCCACCCGTCCTTTTTGTTGCTTCTTGCCCAAGATGCAGGTCACCAAATTTACTCCCAGGCTACATACCTGTGTGCTCATCCTTCCTTCTTCCCATCACTATCTCCTTCCCATTAGTGTTTCTTGGTTTTTTATAAGCCACTAAATGGTTTCATGACACAGGACAGACCTTTTGCTTTCAGGGGCTGCAATAACCGTTCTCTTTGTTCAGAGCAGAGCAGGGGGGATATCAGCACAACTTCCTATTTAGTCAGCAGTAATTCAGGCAGCAGCACACAAGGGAACCAACACAAGGGAACCAGACGCTGTGTCCAGCTGGGGGTACCTGGTGTGTTCAGCAGCGTTGCTCTTCCCCAGCGTGCCTCTGCTGCGAGCATGCTGCAGCATGGGGCATCAGCCAGCACCAGAGCACTCTTGTCTCTGAAGAGCTGTGACTGCCTGTTGTAATCACCTGTTTTGTCTTGCCTTGTGCAAAAACATCTGCAGCAAGAGAGAAAGCACATTACTCGGTCTCCAGGGAGTGTCAGAGGCGAGAAATGCATCACTCCAACTTTGGGTTAAAATGCAGCTCAAGCTTAAGAAAACAGGAGGTGGGCAGGGTCTCACTGAGAGGAGGGCAGTTTGAACATCCTTGATAGCAAATATGTTAAATTAATAAATATCCCCTTCTTACTGACTTCTCCCCCAACATTTACATATGGTATGAAAAAAAAATCTTACCAGGGTGGCAGCAGGACAGATAAGGCTATGTTCTCTTGGCATGAATGCAGTCCCACCACACAAAATGCAAGATGGAAGGTTATCAGCAGTGCTCTGAGAAAAGGTAAACCAGTGCGTTACAGATGCAACCCATCAGCCATGCTTTGAACTCCGCAAGGTGGCTTGGGTACGGAGGGCTGGCCCCTGCTTCCCCCTCAGAGTGTTTGTGGACACTTGTCCCCAGCCCCAGCATGTAGGTTTTAATCCCTCTGCACTTCCTCTTGCTTCTCCTTGAGATAGCCAGGTTCACGCCAACATCACCCCTCCAGTGCGTTCAGCCCCCAGATCTTTCTCCATGCTCAGACCGGCCCCGTGGCCAGTCAGGACCACGAAGGTGGGGTGGATAGTGGATGAAGTAGTAAGTCGTCAGCGCTAATTGACCTGTGCCGTCCTGACTCTGTTTCTGCAGCGGCTACGACTTCGACTATGACTACTACAGAGACGACTTCTACGACAGGTGAGCTGGGGAGGCAGCGGCCGAAGGGGCTTTCTGTGGGGTGGGCGGCACAGCTCCAGCCGTGGGGCGCAAGGTGGGATGGGCGCAGGTCCCAGCAGTGGCATCCGATGTCCCGGCTTGGCAGGGCTTGGGCTGGGGGTGCTTCGGCTCCTGCTTCACGCCCCGTGTCCCCTCACAGGCTCTTCGAGTACCGGGGCCGAGTGTCTCCAGTGCCCAGGGTGGTTCCAGTGAAGCGGCCGCGGGTCACCATCCCCCTCGTCCGGCGCGTGAAGGCGACGCTCCCCGTCAAGCTCTTTGCCAGATCAGCTGCCATTGCCAACAGCTCGGCCAAGCTGAAGTGTGAGTATGTGCACGCAGCCTGGGGACCGGCTGTGCCACCCGCCACCATGGCCATGGTCCCCAGCTTCCAGCCAGGCACCCACAGGGCTGGGTACTCCCAGGGAAAAACCTTAAAAACCCCAAAACACTTGCAGCCAAAAGCCTGCAAATGTGGCAGGGGAAGGTGTAAGTACAAGGGCTCATCCTTCGATGAGCATGTGGTCACCACCAGCAGTGATGGGCTGTCGAGGGGCCGCGGTGCAGGAGAGCTCATTGCTGTCTCAGCAAAGTTTCTGCTCCCCTTTCAACAAAGCCCATGTTGGCTGACACCTCTGTCCTTCGTTCCTTCCAAGTGAAGTGCAGCGAGCTGCAAACGATCAAAACTGAGCTGACGCAGATCAAATCCAACATCGATGCTCTGCTGGGCCGGCTGGAGCAGATTGCTGAGGAACAGAAACTGTCCACAGGTCAGTTGGGTGTGTGCGGGTGCCTGGGGGCTGGCCCGAGGATGGCAGAGACCACATCAGAGCTGGTCTTCAGAACCATCATGGCTTGTAACATCCTCTGGGTGCTGACGTTGAAGCATCTCCCCCAGGTTCCAGGTTGGGGGGCCTCAGACACAGCACGAGAGGTTTCTGTAGCCCCAGAACAGGTAGGATACTTTGCTAACAAACGTGAAGATAAAAGTCCCTGCCCTGAGCAGTTTAAAACTCTGCTCAATGGTAAATTCTCAGCTCCAAGCCCTCAGTTGTTTCTTGGAGAGGAAGAGGGAGGGTGCCGCTTTCTAAGGGTATTTCATTCTTCTCTTGAAATTGAAATTCAAAGCTGAAGCAATGGACCACATTTCAGTGAAAACAACAATTTGTTTCTCTCAGTGTTTAGCAGAGAGAAAAACAGCACAGAAATACTAGATGGTTTTGAAGCATCGCTGCAAAAAAAAGTGTCCAAGATTCTGAAAACTTCTTTGCTGCCAGTTATATGGGCTGCCAAAATCACATGCCAAAAACTCACAAATTATGGAGTTGTGTTTAAAATCATGAGATTTATTTTTTCCTTTTGTAGTACAGTTTGTATTTTTTTAGTTTGCTGTCTTGTTTTGGTCACTTCTGCCTCCCACACGCATTCCAGAGAGATGCAGAAGGGTGGCCTCCCCTGCCCACTCCTGGGTTTCTTTCTAGCAGCTCCTTCAAAATCAGCAAAACTTCCCATTGCAGAATAAACCCTAGATCCATTATTTACATACCAACTCAATTCTGGGGCCCTCTGGATTGGTCTGATCAGGCTGCAGCCATCGCCTCCCCCAGCCCCTGATCCTGGTGGCTTGGCTCTTGCTCTCACAGATGTACGGAAGAAGGCGGATGGCAGCAAAAGTGAAGTCTCGCAGGAAGACACAGCGTCAGAGGCAGAGGTCAACACAGAGGAGCCACTGAACGGGGATGAGGGAGAGGAAGAGGGGCTCGCACGGGATGATTGTGAAGATGAACTGGTAAGAGAGGTTGGGTACTACATCCCTCCAGCCAGGGGAGTTCAGTAATGGACCGCAGTTTTACTGGAACTTACTAAACCCCCAAGGAAAATAGTTTTTCCTTCCTGAAAGGAAATTGTTGTATTTAATCCCATGATTGTTCACAGCTTGTTCTTCCTACTGTTAAGCTGCTTGCAGAAGCTTTGACTTAGCAAATGCTAGAGAAACACAGCTGGCTCCTGAAATTCAGACTACATTTATCCTTGATTTCAGAACAACTATTTAATGGTTAAAATAAGTTGCTTTGCTCCAGAGGAAGTGGATCTTGGATGAATTGAAACATATGTCAATGACAGGCCATGTTGTATTAACTGCACGTTACTAACAATGTGCATTTGCAATGCCCTTTTGTCTGGATGGACACCAAATTGCGTAAGTGTAGTCACAAAGTCGGCAAGCTGCTGCGCATGAAGCTGTACATCCGTAGCGAGTGCAGCACTTTCCTCTGAGCGCGACTAGCCTGATTTCATACATATCAGCGCCGCTGGCTTTCATCCTGCTCCGAATAAGAAATCGTGAACCCAGTGAGCAGATTTTGTGGGCCATTCTCAGGTCCCATAGCACCAATGGCAGCAGAAGCGAGGATGGAGCTCACCATCCCTTTCTTCTTCCTCACCCCATCATTGCTGGGCTGACCACACAGCATTTCACACCCGCAGCACTCTACCTATGGCCAAAAATATCAAAACACTTGCCAGCTGTTTGTACTCTTCCACTCTACCCCACCGTAGTCATGATGGATGAGGGATCTTAGTGGCGTATTTCAGCTCTTTCTGGGGCCTCGTAGCTGAACACTGTGACTCCTGCTACATCTGAGAAGAGATGATTAAGGAGAGACATCATAACAGACCGCTGTAAAGAAGAAAGGCAAAAGCTAGCCTACATCTCTATGTCAGTTAGGATAAGGAAGGCCAGGTTTAAATTACATCAGAGGAAACAGATGGTGGAAATTAGGGGAAAACTTGCTGATGCTAATGGTGATGAAGCAGCACGCAGACCATTAACAGAAAACACAGACTTCTCTGCTATTAGGGAGATGAGAACACAGAATGGACAAACATCCGCTGGGAGTGATTTAAGAACCACAGAATCACAGAATGGTTTGGGTTGGAAGAGACCTCAGAGCCCATCCCGTTCCAACCCCTGCCATGGCAGGGACACCTCCCACCAGCCCAGGCTGCCCACAGCCCCAGCCAGCCTGGCCTTGAGCACTGCCAGGGATGGGGCACCCGCAGCTCCTCTGGGCACCCTGTGCCAGGGCCTCACCACCCTCATTGTGAAGAATTTCTACCTTATATCTCATCTAAATCTGCCCTCTGTCAATTTGAAACCATTACCCCTTGTCCTATCAGCACCTGCCCTTGTAAAAAGTCCCTCTCCATCTCCAACAAGAGCTGATCCTCAGTAGGGATAGATGAACGAGATCTCTATTTGAGATCCCTACCACTTCTATTTTCTATAATGCTCTGGTTTTAAAGTGACATTGAGTTTGGAAATATTTTACTGCCATCATCAGGCAGGCTCAGATATGCTCAGCATGGGGCAGGTTAATGCGTGGAGCTTGTCTGCAGGAGTGTTTTCTTAAACACTGCAAGGCAAGTCACAAAGCCATCGTTTAAATTCTGCTCCTGACCTTAAGCACTGAGCAGTTCTGAAGTCTTTCCATTTCCTGGGGAGTGACTCCTTCATCCCATGTCTCTTTGGCTTACAGACATGAGCATAGCCTTCACCTTCTGCTGTCCATGGACACTATACACACACCGGTCCCTAAAAATATTATCTAGCCTTGCTCTGCAAGGCATTGGGAAAGACATAGCAAGGCAGGAACCAGCAAGTCTCATCAGTAACACAGAGGTGATGTACAGCTATTGCAGTGGTGTTAGTCCCAGCTGGGTAAGGGGGGCATTTTAGAGCCCAAGGAAGTCAGGCACACAGTTTCCATTGAAGGTCAATGGAAGCTGGACAGATACTTCTTTTCAGCCCTACTTCCAGGGTAAAGTTGGCTGCTCTGGTTTTGTGCACAAATCTCTGCTTAGCTTTGGTGAAGGGTCCAGCATCAGCTGGGGAAATCACATCCAAAATGTACTCTCCAGCCCCCAGCGAGGAGGAGAAAGGAGCCCTCTCCCAAAATGAGTTTGTGCCCTTTCCAGAGAAGATGGGCAGGAAGGGAGCTCTGAAGCTGCTGCTGTTCCCAAAGATTGCAGACTTGTGAAGTAATTTATGTTGGAAGGGCCCTGTGAAGGTCTCATCCCCCATCCTGCTAAGCTGATACAGCCCAGGACGTGGTTGGTCCTCTTTCCGACAAGGGCGTTCTGCTGGCTCCTGCTCAACTCGTTTGCCAGCATCTGAAGTCTTTTTTTGCAAAGCTGCTTTCTAGCCAGTCATCCCCTGTGTGTCCTGCTCCACAGCATTATTCCTCCTGCATTCCCACAGACTGCCACTGGGCACAGGGGTCTGGGAGGCCAGAAGACAGACCTGATCAGTGAAAACTGGAGGAAAAAAAGCCTTTAGTACCTTCTCCTTTTGCACTTGCTTTACCACCAGGTCCTGTGTCCCTTCCCCACTGAGCAGTGGGCTTAAGTTTTCCTTAGCCTTTCTTTTACTGCTGGTTTATCTACAGAAGCTCTTCCTGTTGCCCTTCGTATCTCTTACTGGTTCCAACTTCTCCTGACCTTTGGCTTTCCTAACACAACCACTGCACGCTGGAGTGATGGCTTTGTATTCCTCCTGGGTAGCCCAGCCCTGCTTTCACCTTCTGGGTTCTGCTTTTTATGTAGGAAAAAGCTCAGTTCAGAGTTTGCTGTGCATCCACATTGGCCTCCTGCCACACCTGCCCCACTCTGCACAGCAGAATTGGCTGTTCCTGTACCTCAGGGTAGAAGTTCTTGAAGGTGGCCCCACTGCCCTGGGCTCTGTGAGCCTCCCAAGCAGTCTTCTGTGGGATTCTGCCAAGCAGATCTCTGAACATCCCCAAATCTGCACTCTTAAGTCCAAGGATTTGATTCTGCTGTTTGTCTTGGTCACTTCTCTCAGGATACTCAACTTCGCAGTCTCACGGCCACTGCCGCCAAGACTTCTCTCCACCGTCACAGCTTTGTCCAGCTCTTCCTTGTTCATCAGTAACAGGACCAGAAGAGCATCTAGCTGACCCCTAGTCAGCTGGTCAATCAGCTGTGACAAGAAACCTTTCTTGATGTTCTCCAGAAATCTCCTAGGTTGCTTGCACCCAGCTCTATTGACTTTCCAGAAGATCCTAGGTTGGTTGAAGTCCCCCAGGAGTACGAAGGCCTCCAACCAGGAGGCTTCCTCCAGCCATTCAGTCTGGGCTTCATATCGGATGGTCTTTATCAGATGCCTGCCATGATGTCACCCATGTTGTTCTGTCCCCTGACCCTCAACCACATGCTCTCAGCCTACTCATCACCTGTTCCAAGGCAAATCCCCATGCATCTGAGTCATTCCTTTGTCCAGAGCACATGCCACCTCACCTGGTTTTCCTGAAGAGCCTGTTCCCAGGGCACTACACCGGCTTTGTAATTGCAGCACTGCAGACAGAGAGGGAGCCTTTGTTCTGCTGCCAGAAATCACAAGCCTCCAGCCTTCCTCCTGGGAGTCTCCATCCACAGCTCCTTTGAGCAGTTTCCAGCTGTTCCTTCTCTGTGCATTGCAGTCCTGAGGCTTTTGCCCCTGCAGGATCTCTGCAAAGACTCTGTTTTGCTCCCCGATCACACAAACCGATTTACCTCCCCCAGTGCCCTGCTGCAACAAGGCTGGGCCTGGGTTCCCTTGCCTTTCCTTTTGGATCATCTAGTATCACCTGCACACATCTCCTGGCTCCATTTCCAGCTGTTCATCACAAAATTGGGCCTGTGCAGGAAATAAAGTACTACTGCTGAGCACCTGATTTTTTTTAATGATACTGTATTGCACAATTGCTCCAGGAGGGCAACTTTTGCGTCTTATTTTCAAATCCAGTCTCATATGGGGAGCGGTTCAGCACGGTGCGCTGTCATTGCCTTTCAAGCAGTGAATATTATGAGTGTTATTTTGGATGATGAGCTGTGCTGCAAACTGGGACCGGTTTCTCTGTTCACCAGCAGAGTCACTGCATTGTGCACGATTTGCCGTTGCAGACTGACTCCACCTGAGCATCCTTGGGCAGTTCCAGTAACCGCAGGAGCTGTGCTCCCAGGTGTAGGTCGTTCGCAGGTCTCAAATAAACTCCTAACAGTGCTAAAACAAGGCAAGAGCTGTGCAAACACACACAGTAAAGTCCACTTTATACAAATGCTGTGGCTACTTGCTAAGTATGGGCTTCTCACTTAACCTGGCCATGTGAAAAATTAGGGATCCGGACTAAGCATTCACCTTGCAATGACGAGTGCTCACCATGTAGAACTCATGCCCCAGGCTTAAGACCTTCCCTGGGGACGTGCAGCTTGCCCACTGGAGGTGCTGGCTCTGGAGTAGCACAGGTCAGACACCTGACTTTACACCACTAAGGGAAGGTGGGCTTGATTTCATCCTGGTCCTTTTGAGGCTCAGCAGCAGCCAGACCTTAAAATCAAAGCAGGAATCACACATCCCAGGGTCTGTTCAGCAAAGTCTTGCTAGAATAAGGATCAGAGGAAATTTTTGGGTTTGCCTGGAACTCTTTTCCAATCACTCCACACAGTATCCACAGTGGCATGTTTTGTAGCTCCTCCACCACTGCTGAGCGGTCTGACCCTGCTGGCAGCGTGCGAGATGTCCTGCCCATGACGGAACGAGCTGGTCCCTGCTTGTGACACAACACAGTGTCTTGGGCAGGGCAGGAGGGACACGTGGTGATTTCCTGTTTCTGTTTCCCTTGTCCCTCCAGGAGAACAGCCATTACACAGATGTGGAGGATGCCAGACTACAGTAACCAGGTACAGCTCACACGCTGCTTTTTAGGGGCCGATTCTGAGCAAAAGTTTTCATCCCACACATGTTGTTGGGATCTTTTGCTGCTGTAGAAGATGCTCTTTCACACTCATCCTCCGTTTTCCTACCACTGAGCCTGGCTGCTCAGCTGGGTCACTGATCAGCCCCTCACTCCATTTCCTAAGTCACACACTGCTACTCCGAGGTTCAAGGAAAAAGATGTACCGTTTTTTCTCCCCACTGCTTCTTGTCTCTCCTTGCAGCCCATTCAGAACAGCAGTGAGCAACGGTGTGAGGAAAGCACGAGGCTAAACCCTGTCCTGGCACGTTGAGCAAGACAAGCTAAAATGAAGTGCTGCTGTCATCTTTACCTGACATTCAAAAGGAGAAACATGGCCCGACATCTTCCATCCATCTGTAAAGCAAAGACGAAGAAAACTCATCATCCCAGTGAATCCCCACAACCCTGTGCAATGGATTCAGAGTTCTGCAGCCAGCACGGGCAGCAGCCACACCCTGTGCAACCCATAACCACCACTGACTGGGTGATGGGAAAGCGGTTGTGTCACCCAGAAAGTCAGAGATGCTACAGGGCTTTTTCTAGGAGAGGAGGGAGAGCTAAGCCCAACCCAATCAAGACTTTTCTTCCCATGTTAGGTGAGAGCCAGAGCATTTGCTAACTGGAGGAAAAGTACTGTCTCAGTTCGGACAATTTGTGTTCTCACGTTCAAGGTCGTGTTGAGGAAGAGGGTGTGGGGTGAGCTCTCCTCCCAGAGCGGTCACCTCCTGTTGTGGCTCTTGTCCCGTGCGCTGCCATGGGTGCCTGGTCGCTTCCAGGTGGAGAGGAGCCGGTGCCTGTGCATGTGCTCTGCTCTTTGCAGCTGCTCGAAGAGAGGGGAAGGCAAGAGGAGGCTGCCTGTGGGAAAGCAAGTGATCCCAAGCAGGAGCAGCAAAGCATGCATCATCTTCATTGGTTTGGCCTCCTCATTCTCCATTGGGAAACCACTATGTCAAGGCTGAGCAAGTCCCTGCAGACTAAGAGGGTGCAAGCATGCATCAAGTAGGCGGATGAGACCCTTTTGGACCAGCTGCTCCCTGGAAGGGCTGGGACCATCCGCATCTCCAGCCAGAGGAGCCAGCCCCTTCCCCTGGGTGCTCACATCTCCTCCTGCCCCAGCTTCCCTGGATCTTCACGCCTGCTTGGGGTGCCGGGAGAGCAGTGTGCTGGCTCCCGCTTCTGACCGTGAAGGCTGTGCTCCATCATCAGTCTGACGGGTCTGCGGTGCGACAATGCGCTTGAGCAAGACTGGTGATGGTGACTGCCCCGAGCACGATGCATGTGGGCTGCAGGCACCTCCCTTTGCTGCCCAAATTCAACCTGCTTTTGACCTATGCCACGACCTGCGAGCAGAAGGCTGCAGCAGCCCTTTTGCACCACAACACCCAAGAGGTCTCTCAGCCTTTGTCATCTTGTTCCTTCCTCTTTCATGGACTTATGCAGTTTTTCTGAGTTCAGAGGTAGATGGGGCTGAGACTCACAGAGCACTTTATTCAGATCAATTGTGTCCTGCCCACCTCCCCTCTGTCCCCTGCTCCCCCTCCAAAACACACACACACATCAGTGCTTTGAATCCAGAATGGTGTCCACACCTTCTGCTCGGTCAAACTCTCCCATGGGCCCCCAGATTGTACAGGGTGCTCTGAAAGAGGACTCCTGCTTTCTGCTCCAGCGCTCAAAGCCAGACCTCTTCTACAGCATCTCTCTTTGAAGGGTGGAGGGGAAAACAGGTCGTGGGGGCAACACTTCCCTGCCCAGAGGGCCATCCTGGAGCAAGCATGGCTCTTCAAGCACAATGTTTTATTTGCATTTCTTAGTTTCGAATAAGTCATGAGGGAATTAAGGGATAACCGTGCTTTCCCCTACCTTTTTCCGGTTCCTGTACAATTTATCCATTGTGTTGTACTGAGCCGTCGTAGAGCTATTTTCTAGGCTTTGAGAGATGAGCTGCAGTTTTTGCTATGAACTGACTGTGATGCTGATGTCTGGGAGAAAGGTGACCTTGTATATATGATCCTGTATAATAAAAGAAAGAAATATAATTTGCTTTTGCTGTCTTCTCTGTCATATACATACACACATTTTTTCCTGTACTTCAGACAAGCAAGTCTTCTTTCCATGTCTGAGCTTCAGCTCTGCCAGCAGGATTGGCCTTCCCTTGCACAAGGTGTATTCCACAGAGCTGAGCAAAACATCACAGCGGCTCTTCCTCCGGATGCATGGAGACTGGTTTGATGCAGGAAGAACGGGGGACAAATCCAGACCTTTAATCTCATTATCTGTTTGCACTAGTCCAGCTCATAACAGACTGGAAAACCACAGCTGCTGCTCCAGTTTGCACAAGCCAGCAGTAGTAATAAATGCCCCTTAAGCACAATGGCTTCTTGCCGTCTCCCCAGTTGCTTCCCCAGCAGAGCAAAGCTCACACTGCGTTCGTTGCCTGCAGTGCACGTGTTCACTGGAGCGACCAGCCAAACCCAGGCACCTGAGCTGTGTCTGAAGGGCACCAGAGGCCAAGAATCCAGCCACTACCTCACCTTCTGTCTTTAATTTCATGGTCCCAAAAAGCCATTTGCAGAGCCTGGCCTGAGCCGTCACCCAGCACTGGAGGGCAAAACTGCTTGTTGCATCTGTTCGTGTTCATGATGAGTTTGGGGGTGCCTGGACATCCATCCATCCTGCCATCAGTCACTGGTTCACGTCAGGATGAGGAAAGTAGCGTGTCCAGACTAATTTCTGGACATCTTTGCATCTGGGAAGAGGGAAAGAGAAAAATAATAATAAAAAGCAAGTCAAAGTGTTTGGCACTCCACTACTGAGATCAAAACCAGCCCAACCTTAGGTCTGCTGTGCGGTGGAGCTGGGCTTTGGGAGCAGCTGTGACTCAGTGCTTAAGAGGGCAGAGAGCTTCCCTGCTCCATCCCCACCCCAAGCCCCTGCCTTCGCCAGCCGTGTTCCCAGCCGGACACTGGTCCAGGCTTGGCTAACTGCCGTGTGGTGCCGCAGATCGGTTTTAGGCCATTAGAGCATGGTCAAGGTCTCCTAGCACACAACTGTTCTGATTTTGGTAACAATTTTTTTTGTGGAGGATGGGACCTTGGGAACTCCTACGCAGGCCATTGTATGGCAATTATCTTTGCTATTAGCTCTAGACAGGTTCTCAGCAAAATGAGTTCTGGGTTTTTCAACGCTAAATGAGTTCTGTATGCAAACATGCAGCAAGTCTTCTCATGAAGAGGCAAAGACAGAGCAGTGGGGTGGGGAAAGGGAGCACACACCTCCCCTCTCACCCCTTCAGGCCATAAAGCAGCTGAAAAGTGTCCTGCTGTCTTTGCTGGGAAGGACCTCCACCAAGAGAGGAGCAGATGGAAGGAGGCCTCACCTCCTCCTCCTCCTGAGCACTGCTTTCCACAGTCAGCTCCTGCTGCCCAGCCCTCCCATCCCATCCTTCCATGCACAAATGCACCCCCAAGACGTGGGGTGGGGTGCTGCCCGCTCAGAGCGCAGTACGGCTCTTGAACCACCACGCGTCCTCTAAACGTGCTCTGCTGCCACAGGGGAATGGACTGCAGCAAAGAGCGGTAGCCCCATTACTGGATTTGTCCTGATGAACACAAGGACTTTTGGTTCCCCACCCAGGCCTGCTATCCATGACACAAAAAAATCCGTCAGATCTTGTTAGCTCTTGAATGAATGTAAAGGGGTCCCACGCTGCACGCACCCAACCTCCCTGGGAACATCTTTGCCATGATGGCCCCACACAGTCTCTCCCTGTAACTTGTCCCTGCCCTGCTGGGAAGTGCCAAGACAAGGGTTGGGCCGGCCCGTTCTCCCCAACATTTCCCCCAGGCAAACACTTAATTCAACATCACGTTCTGAACAAAAGCCACCGCTGTGGACTGAGCAACTCAACCAAATGTACATCCAGTTTCCATCTCATGAACTGGAAGAAATTGCTCTTGTTAAAGCTTTTCCCCACCACCCACAAAGGCAAGATCTCACTATAGAGTTCTGCAGACCTCACTTGCCTTCTCACATTTGCTGCTCTGCTTGTCATCATATCTGCATTTGATGGTGACAGCAACATTGTTTTTGCTGGAAACAGAACCAAACGTTTCAGTCCCCTACCACCATGCCTGCACCTCTGCAAAAGAAATGTGAAGCACAGGAGGTTTAAACTTTGGGCTTAAATGTGCTGCTCTGGATGGAAACAGCAGATGTGCAAGGATTTTTGGTGCTCTGCTTTTTCGTAGCAGTAGATGTTAGAGCAGCAGAGCAGGGTTACTCCGGTCCCATATCCTCCCTGCATGAGCTTCTGGACATGCAAAGACAATCTGTCAGGCCTAAAAGCCTGTAATCTTGCATTCAATTTTAGTCAGGAGATGCAACAAAAGCCCCCATTGACTTTAATAAATCCTATTAAGTTTAATGGACATCACACAGCTAAAGTCCATTCAGCGCTTTGGAAACATGTAGGTTATCGCAGCTGTAATGGGAACTACTATTTAGGGAATTCATAAATGCCAGTTGCTACCTCTATGAGAGCTATCATTTCCTTCCTGCATCACCTTTCCATTATCTGCAGGAGCATTAATTCCATATTTTTCCTCTCTCAAGAAAGTTGCAGAAACATTTGGAGACGTGGTCAAAAACCCCAATGGCTCCCGGTAGGGGCCGTCCATTCTCTTCCAGGAAAACAGAGCCCAAACCATGGATCAGATGCAACATCACCTTCTCCACACGCTGGCCCACATTGAGTAGTGCGGCAGGAGTTTTTGTGAGAAAATACATGTCCGCCTAGACCCCACCCAGGTGCCACGTATGGGGCTGATCAGCACAGGACACATGGGGCACGTGCAGAAGACCCAGTCTGGTGTCAGCACCAAGAGGTCTCTTTCCTTGCAAGGTCCCTCATGGCCACCCTCATAGTACTGCTCACATGGGGCTTGGTGCTGCCGCCCCTCTTCCCCAGCTGGACAGGGCACCGATGCATCCCCGAGGGGCACCACATCCTCCTGCAGGCCAGCACAGGGCTTCCATGCTCTCCCATCCCTATAGAGAAGCTCCAAGTAAGACCTAAGTCCATCCCCTGGCACCAGTGGGGGTCTTACCCACCTTCAAGGGGCAGGGCTTGGAGAAACCCAAGGTGAACCACAGCAGGTTCAGAGCAGGCTCCAACACCATTGTAACCCGTCAATAAATCAATTTCCACAAGCTGGCGCCCACGAAGGAGTGGATTTGCCAGTGCCACAGAGATCATTGCGCCTGCTGCCGCACCGCCGGGTGCCTGGCACATGGAGAGGGGCAGAGGAAAAGCTGAAATCCAGCACAAGGGCAGACATTCTGCTTGGCCATGGGAAAGGTCCAGAGGCAGCCAGTAAGAGGAGGCCCTCAAGTAGATGCTGAGGAGCAAAGCAGAACCTTGATAAAAAACCTGGAAATAGAAAAGTGTGAAAACAAGGAGGTGCGCACTTCGAAAAATACCTGCTGGTCTGCAGGGTCTGCCTGGAAGAGCTGCAGGACCAACATAACAACGATATGGCTCAGACATCAACCCCTTTGAAGCCTCTTCTTGGGGTTGCTCCACATTTCACAGTGCTATTTCCTTGCACTGTCCCTGAAGCTGAAGCATCCTTTGAGGTAATCCCAATGTTTTTGGGGCTGCTGCAGCACTTCAGACATCAGGAGGAGCAGCCTGGGGCCCTCAGCGCTTCACATGGAGATCAACAGTCATAAATGGGCAGGAATGTGAGGGCCACGTGGAGCATCATCCCTCCTCTCTATATGACACCTTTTAAAAGCACTGCAGGCCTTTAAAATAATGGGTTGTGTAGTGTAGGGAGCTTGGCTGGCTGGGGTGGGATGGGGGAAAAATTCAGGATTCAGGAAAATGCATCCTTAATGAGAAACCCCACAAATTCAGCACCTGTTCATCACCCAGACTTGCTTCCTAGCAGGTGGATTATTTTCTTTGATGGGTTTGAGAGGGTTCCTCAAACACGACTTCCTACAGATTCCAGCTTCCCCCCCACACCCCTGCCCCAGGCTCATAGCCCAGGTGATTCACCCAAACAAGGAGCAAGGGAGACCCAGAAAAAGTGTGGTTGAGTTGTGTGAGAGGGGGTGGGAGATGCAGGCTGAAGCAGGAGCCCTGGCTAGCAGCCCTACCTGCAGCACACGAGCCTCCTCATGACGCCTTCTCCTCCAGTTTGGGAGCAGACTTCTCTGGGGTCAAGGCACGGACCAAAGCTGCAGCCTCCGTGAGGCCAAGGCAGGCAATTTCCTCCACTGGTACCACAACTGAGACCTGGGAGGCTTTGGGAACTTTTATCTGCACATCTCCTTTGATAAAACTGCTTTGGGTGCTACGAGCTGTGATCCACACTTACACACATCCACTTATACCACCCTGGCCACGGGGCCCAAGGACCCGAACGCAGCACCCTACCCCATCGCGAGGCAGGAGCCCAGCAGCACGGGAGACTTGTCCTCATCGGCAGGTCCAGCCCCAACCGCAGATCCACCACACACAGCACAGACAGCACCGCGTCCCCAGAGACAAAGGCAGAAACGCCACCAAAGCTGGATATTAATGCTCAGAGGACGTGTGTGTGTGTGTGTGTGTGTGTGTGTGTGTGTGTGTGTGTGTGTGTTCACAGGCTGGTAGCACAAGAAATTAGGGGCTTGCTTGCATATCAGCATCTAATGCAATATTTGGACAAATGCGTTGAGAGCTTTACGTGAAGAGAGGAGTTCAGGCTGGGCAGGAAGCAGGCAGCCAGCAGGAGGAATAAGGACAAAACTAGAAAAACCTTAAATAGACTCTAAAGAACTATTTTTGTGCCTAAAAGCTTTTCTAAAGTAATTCGCATACACCTGGCTGGTTGGGTGTGAATGAGGAATCAGAAATCATTCTTACGTATTCAGAGCACTTACGGCCAACACAGCCACCTGGGACTTGTATTTGCATTCAAAAGCCCGAATTTCCAGAGACACTCGAGAGATAAAAAGAGAAACAAAGATGTGTTAACGGCAATGTGGGAAGGTGGATTGAAACTAAAAGGACATGGAAAAAAATTGAAAGATATTAAGAAAAGTGACAGCACCAGTGCCCAGCCCTCCGGGACACCTAAGCTCACAGCCCAAGGAGTAACCCAGCAGACATTCCTGTGACATCTTCAAGTGCTCACGGCTCAGGCACACAAGTCATCCCAGAGACAAGAAGCAGAGCAAAATGAATGGTGTCCAGGGGTTATGCTGAAGCAAAAATATAATTCATATCAGTTTTACTTGTAATTGTTTGCTTTCAATCTTTCACAAAGCAGCCTGGCTTTAAATCCTACCAGACACAGCTGTTACTTGTTTCTCACCTGCACTCGTTCGGCACTGGGGGTACGAATTGGCTTGAAACCAGCAGGCACCGCCTGGCACCCCATGCAGAGCGCACCCCAAGGAGGGGGCGAGGGCAGAGCCTCTTCAGGGCCGTACCTGTGGGTCCTCGGGAAATTCAGCTGGGCAGCATTTCTCCTTCCAGGAAGAAAGCAGAGTTCCACAGAGGCTGAGTCTCTGCGGCACACAAATGGCTGGTGTTTTGTCCTGCTCTTCCTCTCCTCTCCCCAAAATGAGCAGGTGATGGAGCAACGCACCCTTGTTATCTATCACATTCAAGTACCTGCACGTGTGACATAGTTTTCCCAACGAGGCTTCCATAAAAATTTCCCTTCCTTCCTTGTAACACCAGGACCGCTCAGCCCTGCTCAGTGCGGCCGGCAGGAGCACAGGCACCACAGCAGCGCTGTGCTCGCGAGAACCGAGACACTGGTGGGGAAGTGACCCAAAACACGAGGGAGAAGAACAGTGCTAACACCACAAAAACAACGCTAGAAGTCAAACACTTCAGAACCTTATTAGCAAAAACAAGGACAGAAGATGTATTCAGCTTCCCTAATTTACTCCGGACCCAGCTTTCAAAACCGCTTGACGCGTTCATTGGGTGTTCTTTTGAAAAACAGATCCCAGCTGCGGATGTTGACACTTGGAGCTGTGCTACAAAAAGCTTTTGAGAAATCTGGTCCTAAATGAATCAAGGCAATGATCCACTGGGAATTGTTCCCATCTACAGAAAACCGTAATGATGCATTTGAGGAGTGATTCCAGCAGGGCAGAACAACACTCACCTGCCGGTCCTCGCTGGGACTGCTTATCTCACCCGGACACAGCACTGGGAAGAGGGAAGCGAAAGGAGATAACAGGGGTATGTGGCGGGGCAGCATCAGGCAGCACACAAGCAGCGCTCTTCTGCTCACGTGTGGAACAACATATGCTCCCCAGGACATTAGATCACAGTTTGTCACTGAGCTCATTTAAAATAAAGACTCCAATGTCACATGCTGCTTTCCCAACCGCTCCTCGCGGCTTTCGTCTCATGCCTTAACAGGTGTGAATTATTCCCCCAGCAGAAAAAGCATTTCCCCAGCAGCAGAACATGCAAAACCTGCACTGGTCTCTGGTTGGAAGCAACCCAAAACCAGCCAGGGCAAAGAACAGCACTCACCTGCGAGAAGCACGCTTATTCTGTCCTGGTTTTGAGACTCTTCCTGTTTCTCATACCGCTGTCTCGCCTCACTACAATGAACAAAAGATCTGTTTTTATTGCCATTGTTTCAGCTGGTCTCCTGGTAGCAGGGAGCTTTTTCAATTGCATGTAAATAAATATGTTGAAAGTAGTCTATGTGTTGCTGTCTTTCTACAATATCACACACAGACCTTTTTCCACAATAGACTTTTTGCAGGGGGATCATTTTCCAATCCAGGACACCTGCATTCTTTTCTTCTCCCCCAGAAATTTGCATTGTCAAACAAGCTGCAAGGTTCCCTACCTTTCTCCCAGACAACTACCAGGAACTTTCCGAATTTGATGCGATTCGTGTTGTTTAGATACCCAACTTACACATTTGCTGGCGGTGTATGGAGAAGATCTGCTCTGGCAAACTGCTGGACACGCACCACGGACCAGCACAAAGAGCCTGTCGAACCTGAGTCAGTAACAAAGCGGTAAAAACACGACAGCACAAGGTATATATGGAGAGCAACACAGCTTACAGATGGAACTGCCCTGCACGTCCCCTAATTTGTACACAGAGACACAGAACATGGACAGAGCACCAGTGAAAAAAGAGTACGTATAGCCCCGTTCCTTCTGTACTTCAGGAGGTGACGACTGGCCATAGGGGCGGCTTGGCAGAGCACCCGATGGGAACGAGCAGGGAAGGGCGGTCGCTGTGGGCTGTGTTAGTTCCTGCCTCTGCTTCGTCCCCATCAACTCTGCTCCTCACAGCATTCCCCTCTTCCCTTCCTTTGTTTTCTTGGCTCCTTTCAAGCATAATTTCAGCCGACAAGGCTGTGGGTATACAAGAGGCACTCTGAATATACTCTTCTGTAAAACATTCAGTGCTTAACAGGTGAAGCATGGTGCACTGGGCACTACAATCCAAAGCAGAAAGGTAAATCTGAAACACGCAATCACCTTTTTAACAGCTGTGCTCTCAATCTACAGTATTCCAAGACAGCAGGAATCCTAACCCAGAACCAGTGCCTCTGCGCACACAAATCAATACTTTTCTGATTGCATTTCTTAGTTTTTGCTCTACAGCATTTGCACACTTGCCCAACCCTCCCCTTTTGTTATTTTTATGTTTTAAGGTTATGTTCTCATGACCTACATGTTTCCTTTCTATCTCTCAAACCTTCACAGCAGAGCTGCTCATTACAGCATGGCGATGGCCGCGGCTCCACCCCTGGTAAGGTGGCAGCGGTGGGACTTCGCGAGGTGCCAGCCCGGCAGGGGAAGCTGGCCGGCGCAGGAGGGGCTCAGAGCCACGAGAGCACAAACGCTGCCCAGGTTCAAAGCTTCCTTCCGCTGGGTGACCCTGAGCCGTTCCGGGAGAGGAGGGCAGGTATGACAGCACAGCTGGAACGTTCGCTCCCGATCTTCACCGTGCTCCAGCCCAGCCGCCTCCTCACGGCCCAGACGACCTCCTGCACAACCACACATGCCAAAGCACGCGCTCCCCTGAGTCCGGCCAGCTCAGAAGACACCTCTCTGCCCACAGCATCTCCACAAGGCACAGATGGGGCTCGAGCCCCAGCACGCTCCTCACTCTTCCTCCTGGTTTTGGCTGGGATAGATTTAAATTTCTTCATAGTGGCTGGTATGGTGCCGTGTTTTGGATTTAGGAGAAAAATAATGCTGATAACATGCCCATGTTTTAGTTGCTGCTGAGCAACTGCTGCTGCTTACGCAGAGCCAAGGACTCCTCAGCCTCCCATGCTGCCCGGCCAGCGAGGAGGCTGGGGGTCCACAAGGAGCTGGGAGGGGACAGGACCAGGACAGCTGACCCCAGCTGGCCAAAGGGACATTCCGTGCCATGTGGCGTCATGCTGAGCAATACAGCTGGGTGGAGCTGGCTGGGGAGCCTGCAGCTGATGGGCGTGCATCAGCAAGTGGTGAGCAATTGCACTGCACATCACCTGTTTTGTGTGTTTTATTATTTTCCCTTTCTTTTCCGTCCTCTGTTAAACTGTCTTTATCTCAACCTAGGAGTTTTTACCTTTTTTTTTTTTCTTCCCCCACTGATTCTCTCCCCCATCCCACTGGGGGAAAGGGGCTGAGCGAACAGCTGTGCGGTGCTGAGCTGCCTGCCGGGTTAAACCACAACAGTCCTTTTTGGTGCCCAATGTGGTGCACGAAGGGTTGGGATAATGACAGATCTGACCAGAGCGTGTGAGACAGAACAAGTTTGCTTATCATATTTATTTATTAGCTGCTGGCTGTAGTTTTTTTTGTTTGTTTTTTGCTCTCAAGAGTTGTTGTGCTTGTTCTCAGAGTTGTGTTGTGACCCTCTACTAGCTGTATACACTCTCTATTTTGCGGGTTATCATCTCTGGGGGCTGGTTTAAGCTTGCTTTTAGTTTTATCACGTTGCTGTACTGCATAACACTGGCTTATGATACGCTAAAATTACCGGTCGTGAGACTAATCTGGTATTGGTACTCAGCATTGCTGTCATCTCATTACTTCGGGAACCATCTCTCAGAAACTATTAACATTTACACTCTTTACCTTTTCTCCTCGGAAAACCACTCCGTGGGAGGGACAAGGGAGGACACTTTCCCCTGCTCCTTCACCTTCCCTTACTCTTCCATATTCCTCCTCTCCTCCAGGCTAGCTATGAAAACTCTGGAGAATTTTGAATATCCTTGGGATATTAAACTAAGATAGGGTAGGTTTAGATTTGATATAAGGAAGAAATTCTTCACCATGAGGGAGATGAGGCCCTGGCACAGGGTGCCCAGAGGAGCTGCGGGTGCCCCATCCCTGGCAGTGCTCAAGGCCAGGCTGGCTGGGGCTGTGGGCAGCCTGGGCTGGTGGGAGGTGTCCCTGCCATGGCAGGGGTTGGAATGGGATGGGCTTTGAGGTCCCTTCCCATCCAAACCATTTTGTGTTTCTACTGTAGAAGGGGATAAGGTCCCTGTAGTGCATGTATAGTACATGCTGGGGAAGACAGTCTGGGTTATTCCTGCTGACTACTAAAAACAAATGGTCATGTACAAAAAAAAAAAAAAAAGAGACCATGTTTTGAAGGCCAGCCCCAAGCATCCTCTCTGTAACAGAGAAACCCCTCAATGGGAACCACAGCCTCAAACCTAAATAACCACTTCAAGAGAACCCAGGAGATCTTTGCACAGCTCCTTTGGCGGGGGGGGGGAAGTTTCATCCCCTAGCTGGCTGGGACTCATAGGAGAGAGGAACCCATTGTCCAAGAGTGTCAAAAAGTGTGGGGACAATGCAGGGAGGGAAAATGGCTTAAGCTTCATTTCAGATGAATTCGTATTTCCCATAGCTTTTTCCAGCATGAATGTGAAAAAAATCAGTTTGGTGCTGAACAAAAAACACAGTATAAGGCACATAGCAGGACCATGCGCAATAGAGAAGGACATTTCAGTCCACAAAACTAAAAAGAACAAAAAATGTATTTTTTTCTTGCCTTTTGTGCCTTGTTTTCAGAACAGATCACATCTGGCTTTTCTCCCTGTAATGGAAGTAATAAAACTTATTTTTGATTTCCTTCTTGAAAGAAATGAGTATTACTAGAAGAGGACTGTAAGACCACTGTAAGACCGCATTAGAAGCGCCAAGGTCCAGCCATGTCCCCTAACATAGCCATTATACTGGACAATTAGGGCATAAACATGCTCTGCATCAAGGCACACAGCCATGCTCCATCCCAAGCAAAATGTTTCCACATGGAAGAAAAAATACAGGAAACCTTTGGGATAATTACACAAAGAAACAAACAAGGCTGGGGGAAGAAAAAAAGGCGGGAGTTTAAAACTGATTTGCTTTGATACAGAATTTAGAAAGACTTCAAAGAGAAAGGATTTTGGAAAAAAAAAAAACAGATTTTCTCTTGCTTCCAACCTGACATGGAAACTACTGGTCATAGCTGTAAAAATCCAGATACTATGGTTAATTTTGTTTGCTGTTACAGAAACTTTTTCCTCCTTTCCAACATCACAGTTGACAGAGTTTCAGCAGGGCCTGAAAGCCTCTGAGGCCATAGATTCACCATGGAAAATGGAAGGGACTGAAGAGGGAGGTATCCACACATTTCTGTTGGGTATTCAGCAGAAAAAATGATTAATAGCTTAGATGTCATGTTATTACTGTTGGGTTTCAGAAATATGCAATTGTTTGCAATACGCGAAAAGGAAGAAGGACTAACAGCAAGCTCGCACAGCGAGGGATGAACCTGCCCCTGTAGTTGCAAGCAGATTGGAAACAAAAAAGTATTTTTCTTCCTGCAAAGAAAAGCCAATTCCTCAAGTCGATCAGGCAGCAACACGTTCTTGGGCCAGCTTAACTTCTGCTTCTGTATAAAGCAGCATGGTTGCTCCCTTGGGCTTCTGACAGATTAACAGCTCAGGTTCAGCCATATTCTTATATGCAAAATACAGTGTACACACATTCACGTATGTACCATATGCACATATCTCATTGATATTCATCTGTGGTGAGGTACATAGGATCTTTTTACAAACTCAAAGAGGTTGGCTGAACCACCTCTGGAGGTATCTCCCCATTGTAATCACTGACTATAGGAAGAGCTGAAAAAAATTGGGTTTCTTAGCTGGGGAACCAGAGCTGGGTGAAGTGCCTTCAGGCCAAAGGCTCTCACACATAAAACAATGCACAGTAAAATTCAGCAAGAGCCCTCAAACCTGTTTCTTTTTAGGACTTTTGCAATTTCCAATACCTTCCTTCAAAGCCTTTTTCCTCATCCTGTCATGAGATCATTTAAGTGACTCATCAAGATCTGAGAAACCTTTCTTCTCCATCAGCTTTTGACACTCAAAGGCATACTGAGGAAAAGGACAACTTTCTGCCACCTAATTTCATGGTTTATCTAAAATCCTTTCAGCTGTATCAACCCAAATTGCAACCATTTGAGGTGAGTTTTCCCAAGACTGACAGAAAGGGACCTGGGACTGGAACAAGCGGTGATCTAGGTTAACTGACAAGATGCCCCTAAGCATGAAGAAAATGCGTGGTAGAGCTGCATAGGTCCAACCTAACCCTGGCCAACCGCCATGAACATCACAGGAGTCCAAACACCTGCAGACTTCAGCTTCAGGCCCCCTTTGCATTGCTGGAAAAGCACAAGAGCAGCTTGCCCTGCTACCCGACCACCACATCTAACCTCAGCGTCCCTAGCCCGTCTCCTCCAGGGATGCCAAACTATCCATTTTCCCCATCATTTGAGTCTTTCACATTTATAGGGAAGGAAGAGTGAGCTTAGAGGTTAAAAAAAACACAACTAACAGGACAGCTCAGAAGCAGGGTAAGTGAATCCAGACCTGGATCACAGCACAGTCCATCCAGACTGACGTCCTGGTTTGGGCAGGGGCAAGAAGCAGGCTCTTCATGGAAGTGTTTGAATGGGAGCAGCCAGGGTGCCGATGCAATCCCACTTACTGCAAGGGTAACTATTTGTCAAAGCTTTATAACTTTCTGCAGCTTTCTGTTCAGCTGTAATCTGCTACGTGGGCATCACAGGACCAACCTTTAATATGGGGAAAAAAATTAAAATGGAAAATTAAGCAATTATTTTGGAAGCTAATGTGGCTTTGCAGTTTGTTGTCCAAACACGCTGAAGCTGAACTGGTAATACTTGTGCAGCTTCTGTTTTCTGCTAACCATCTGCCTTTGATCCATTCTCAAAGCTTGGCCTCCCACTTCCTTGGATGCTCTTCTGTTAATCTGGAATACACCTCTGGGGGAAAAAACTGATCAGAGGGGCAAGACAGACAGCTGGAGAAGTGTTATTTAAAATACTACAGATAAATTCTAATCAGCATCACACCTCCTCATATTCTCCTGACCTGCAGAGCTTTTCTGTTGTTCCTATTTCCATACTCCCTCCACTAGATTATCAGCATATGCACTTTCACCTGACTACAGCAGAGCATCCCATACAGTTTGACAAGCCTTGTCCTTCAAGTCTGTATTTTCTTCTCCTTGCTTATCAGATCTTAGATGACCAAGTTTCCCTGTCAAACAAGCCCCAAACTGACACAAACTAGGGATTTCAGGGTACAGTGTATATGACTGGAGGACAATGCATGGTGGGCCATGCACAGTAATGACCAGAAATCTCACACACAATAGAAACTCCTTATAAATGCTTCTCCTTCACCTTTTTTTTTTTTTAATACCAGTTCAGGTTATAAAAAGTACTACTGCTTTAAATCCTGGCTCTGGCCAGAAGTTTCCATAAAAAGCACTCAAGCCCACTGATTTTTTTTAAATAGTAAAGAGTTAGTTCAGCAGAACAGAGCCATGTGACCTAAAGGTGGCTGATCCCACCACTATAGCAAACCAGGGAACTAGGTCTGTTTTCATTTTACTGATCATGCTGGTGACTTGAGCAAGGCCATCTGAGTTCCATCTCCCTGCCTACAACGGAGATACAAGTGCTTACCTGGCAAACGTTATAAAGACATTATTTCTCTTACAAGGATATCAGTAAATTTCAGGCCAAGTGGCCACAAAATCACTTCTTTATAGTTCTCCTACTACCCCCAGTGACATGTTTCAAAAGCCTTTCTTTTTCACAGTTTGGGCTGGAAGATGTGTTGCATCTTTACTGCTGGAAAGGAACAGACCTGCAATAGCTTACATGATTTAGATAAGGTGTAAGAAAACTCACACACAGCAGATGTGGAGAGGAGCAACCCAGCTGCATCACCATGCTCTTTGTTAGCTTCCTGGCTCTTCCCTAACCCATTCGAACAGGGATTTCATTCTGCTCCATGCAGTCTTTCACTGCCAAATAAAATGTGGTTCCCACATCTCCAACAGCACCATACAGCCAAATTTTAGCTCACAAAGAGGAAAGCATGAACAAACACCTGTTTGCATCCAAATACTTCCATGCCTGCATGCAGAGCCAAGGCAAACAAAGCTACCACCTTACTCTGTTAAGAAATCCATCCCTAAGCTGCTTACTTATATTCAGCAGGAGTACAAAACCCTGCTTTTTTTGCCTCTGAACATGTGACTACACTTCGAACATACCAGCCTGGCAAGCAGCAATAGGCATACAACAGATACAGTGGACTATACCTGTTTTTGAATATACACTGGGAAAAAGTGTTTTGTTTTTATTGTTGTTGTTTTAAATCAAAAAATCTGCTCCTAGACACAGAAGACTTGTCATGTGCCAGTGAAGCTCCTCCAGGAGTAAACCGAAGTCCACACCTCAAGATATTTCACACTCAAATATTAGTCATCAAAACCAATGCCTTAGGTTTTCATGTAGAGACTCAAAATATACCTATAAGGCATCTGTACTCACCAGGAGACCTCACATATGACAAGTTTGAACAACTATCTTTTTGATCCAAATATAGTGAAGTCAAACTTCATATTTAACACACTAAAACAGTACCAGCTCAAGGCCATACTGTATTTAAAAAAAAAAAAGACAGTTTCTAAAAGGACAATAAAAGGTATTTGACCCAGGAAAGCATGCATGTAAAAAAAAAAAAACAGAATCATTGTTCCTTAGCTATTTCAGTGTGTCCCAACAGCAGGTCACTGAAAGAAGGCAACTAGCACTTCTCCCAAAAGTTTTACTTCCAAGGAGAATGTCTATTTGCTGGGGGAAGGGGAGAGGGAAACAAGAATACAACAATAATGTTACAAGAGGCACTGATCCTGGCTTTATTCACTTAAAGATACATCCAACATTTGTTATAGCTCACTTGAAATTCAAAATGCTTTTAAGAAACCAACTATAAAACCTTGATTTTTGCCTTACAGTGCTATCAAGTTTTCAAATAGCAAGTGACTTCCCAGCAAAACCGTGCTGTGTATTAACATACATACAAAGATTAAAACTTGGTAGAAACCCCTCAGTTTCTGATATTTGGTGAATCACATTCAGAATGACCACCATTTTCTCTGGGGAGGAAGCTACTCTGCTTAGCTGCAGGGACAGGTGCCAGCAGTCCTGAGCTATTGCACCTTATCCTGACCCTGCACCATTTTAAAGATTGGTTAAATGAAAACTGACTTCTATCCCCCCGCCTTACAGTACTCACAAGGGAGTTCACCCCTCATTTGCATCTTCATACTTGGCAGCTGTAACAAAATTTCTGCAGGACTAAAAAACTAGTTAGGACAGCACTATGTACATTCCCTAGAGATTACTGATACGACTGCTAGCAGAGAGAAGTACATGTTTTATAACCAAAAGGCATCAACGTGTTCATCTGGAATATAAACTACTTGGCAGTATCTTCTGTTAAATTCAAGATTTATATAAGTGTGTTGCAGCCATCATATAACAATGTTACCTATATCCTTTTTTTTTTTTTGCTGTATTTATTTTTTCTTAAAGTGGTAAAGAGTGCAGGACTTCTGAAATACAAACATTTCTCTATTAGAAATCGCAAAATTTAGTACTATGACACTATGAAAGCTTACAATACAGTTTATCAATTCTGTGTTAAGATTCAGCATCAATATGGTGTTTGAACTAGCTCAAAGCTATATTCTGCCTAATAAAGCAGTATCAACCTGTAACGATGTCACTTTCTGTGCAAAATGCATTCCCATACTAATGTGGCTATAAAAGCACAAGCAGTTCTTATGTTGGTGTATCATCCCTATTTTGTGACTGGCTTCTCTGTTTAATAATAGCCTACCTAAAAATCAACTCATTATGTAAAAGCAAAATAACCTTAATCGTAAACTTCAGTCTAGGTCTTGGGCATAGTTCAGTGACATGATCTGCAGAATAACACAACAACCATTACCATGAACTGTTTAAAGAGGAAACTGAAGGAAAAATCCAAATCGAAGACACTCACTGTTACAGTATCTTTAATTTATCTTGTTTTACAGAAGTCTGAATGGATTAAAAAGCACCTCCTTTCCCATCACGTTCCTTATAGTTGGTAAAATATATTCAATGAGCAAATGTATGTGAACAGCTTGAGGATCTGCATCTTGCAAGGATTTCACAGACCAATCAATCAAAAGCCAAATTTCTTGTAGTTTTTACAATCTTGTTTTAATACAATGGTAAATCCATTCCGATTGTAAACCTGTCCAGTCATATCTCCCCAGAATACTTTGCAAAATCCAGTGTTGATTAGCAAACTAGTTAGCTTTGGCACGGAGCTGTGCTCTCTTGCCTGTGACAGCCTGGAAACCAGTTTTGATGCTGGCGACGGAGCAGCGAGAGTGGCAGGTCTCACACTGCAAGAAATATAATCTGGTGTCCTTCTGTAGGATTGTGTCTGGTGACCGACACGTATGACAGGTGACATACTCCTCTGCAGGAAAAGAAAGAATTAAGTTGCAGTTAAAAAATAATGCATTACCAACATAAAAAAAAATAAAAACCACCAGTTCTTGAGCCTTTAGTTTAACAGTTGTCTAGAAAGGCTGTTCAAATTTATCTACTGACTTAGAAGTAGCCTACTATGAAGATCACAGAGGTTGAGATAGCCTAAAAATTCCTCCTAGCTCTCAAGGTAACAAGGAGTAGGTTTCATCTGGTACACTGTGCCCTGACACCAGTATTNAAAATAATAAAAGTTAAAGACTTCCCACTGGCTTTCCATGACTTCCTCTGCTCAAAAAGCATTCCCAGATGTCAGCAACTCTTGTACTGACACCACCGTCTAAAACAGCATTTTGTTGCATATGAACTGCAAACACACACACTATTTGTTAAGTAATACATACAGCAGACGTGAAGAGTAACATTTTCCACAGTCCTCATCAAAACTAAGAAGCGAGAGTCAGATGAAAACAAGCAACGCTCAATCACTCTTACTGTTTTCCTTTGTACGTTTTGGTGCCAGGACAGAGTACGTCCTAAGTGCTTGCTATAATACAGTACAACAACCTTCACTTGCATTACTGCATTACAAAGCAGCAGCAAAGTCATAACTTGTTAGCACAGAACCTCTACAGCATGCACACATGTAGGGGCACGTGGGTTGTACACAGGCCACTGGATGTCAAAAGGGGTCTGGGAGAAATCTGTAGTGGAAAATGGAGTTATACTTACTGATATATCTTCTCAAGACATTTTCTATCTGTTTTTGCTGGAATCTTCCTTTGATTACAAGTTGGTTGTTACCATCTATTGAGCCGCTAATTTAAAAGAAAAATGAATTTGAACTATTTGCGGAAGACATCAAATGTAAGAGAAAAAAATATATGAAGTCAGGAACAGGAAGCAAGTTAACCGATGCATTCTTCAAGGTAAAAGTAAGCCAGAATTACTTTGTGGGAAAAAAATACATACAATTCTGACAGCACTTGGAGATCTATACAAAGTTTCGCCCAAACACAACACTCATTGCAATAAAAGCAGGCTCCAGCAGAGATCACCATCACAGTTAAGCTGCCCAATCAGGAGAACATTACAGAATTGAGAATTAGCACCTGTTGTCTCTCATAAGTGACTGAGACAACTCTAGTAAGGTACAATACTACTACTAAGATCCTCTTCTAGCCATTCTGATGCAGTAAGTTGAATGTTTTTTCAGACTACAGTTTGTAAGTTCTTGTTTAAGTTATCTGAAGCTGAAGAGACTTCAATGCCCAAAGAAACAGGCATTTGTTATACTCACATTACAACTACATGGCTTGACTCTGTATGTCTACATATAACAGTATTTTAATCTACAATACAGAAATGAGTAGACAACCAGAGAGTACATTATCACAGCATGAGACCTTTGATAAAAGGCATTTAAAAGCAACAGTGTGTCTTGTAATGCTACCACAGCTGGATTTAACTGCAGCATTAGACACAGTAATGAGCTACAGGCCCTCAAAACTTCCAGAAGGCATGCAGACATTCTCTCTTCCTTAGCAACTATATAGCTCCAGTTGATTATGAACTTAAGAGCCAACCTCAACTGACAAACCGCACTGCTATCAGACCATTTTTTGAGAAAGGTCCCAGACAAGCAATTCAAAGTGTTAACCAAACTGTTCTCTGGGACTTAGAGCTTGCCTCTGTATGTACTCTGTGAGATGGTATCTCGTCAATCACCCAGCACAGCATCTGGGTGCAGGGAAGAAGAGCCTGATGTTCAAGCACATATATACAGACCTAAAACCAGGAATCTTACTTTTGATCAGTGACGACTATGCTGTCACTGCTTCCTACAAACATGCACATGCACAGCCCAATAGCCTTACCTTGTACCCAATTCTGCCAACAAAAATGCCAGGAGATGTTTTGGCTGACGATGTAATCTAAAAATAAAGTATGGATATCTTTAACCTCCCTCCTTCAGAGAAATTTGACATCTATGCAGGAATGGCAGGCTAAAACAGTCTTAAATTACCAAGTTTAAAGGGCAGTGCCAGAGGGTCTGCACCAAAGAGCACAGGCAGACAATGAACTGACAACACAAGAAAGCTGAACAGTCCACAAAACAAATCACAATTAGAGAGTAATTACTGAAATTAAGTTGAAAGTAAGTTTTATATTTGAGATTTTTTTTTTCCTTACCCCCTTCCCACTCCCAATGCCCTCCAAAAAGCATTACTGGCTACCATTAAAATTTTACTATATTACTCAGTATGTTTGTCAGGACTGTTTTCTGGCATAGATGAAACAAATCAGATATGCATTCCTAGAAGTGCCCACAAAGAACAGAACTGACTTCACAAGAAATAATTAGGATACAGAAAGCATAGAAAAAAGTTACTGAACTCCATACCATTTACCAAGAGAACAGTATTTGTAGTTCATCTGGAGATTAGAAAGAATGTTCACCCCTGCTGTCCCAACCCAAGCCTTGCAAATAAACACCACTGAAGACCCAACTACACAGACTTGCTAGAAGTGAGCAAACTCAAAACAGCTTTAGGTTTTGTTTCAGTCCACGAGGCCCATGAAGCAAGGTCTACCATTTTGTAAGTACAAAATAAGAAATTATCTCAACAAATCATCTTCATAACTATCTTAACACAGAAAAACAGAGGAAAGGAACAGTACGATTGGAATAGCTTTCACTTTGGTTTGTCAATTTTTTTTTTTTTTTGGCCAGAAAGCATGCTTTCAACAGCCAACAGCACAGAGAATTCCACCATTCCCGGGAAATGCTACAAGTAAAACTTACAATTTGCAGATATCTGTAAAGTTGACAAAAGATGTTTTCTTGGTCCCTACTCTTACAACCTGTGGAGGCTTCATGACAAATTTCCGTTTCTCTCCAGCTACCATATCTGGGTTTTTTTCCCGCATGATGTTAAATACTCTATTGAGCAACTGTGGAAAAAAAATGGATTCACATAATTCAAGATATGCAAGATATTATCGTTGAAGTACATTGTTAATGCTGTCTCAGGTTTTTAGCAGCAATGACTATTAGACCATCTTTGCCCATTGGCATTTCCCCATAAGCTTTTGAACACACATACACACACACACTTAAAAATGTTCTGATAAATGCAAGAGTTAAAAGTTGTTTTCACAGTGGTTTTCTTTACCACCTGCAAGTACCTCAGTGTGCTTGCAGAAGCATTTTAACCATCACTAACATTGCTCTATATGAAAACTAACTGTGACAAAAGACGTGGTTTCTGTTATTTTTCTGTTCACTAGCTTCTGAATATAAGCCCTTTAATTTTAAGTTGGAAATAGGACATACAAGCATAAGGCCCTGCACTGCTGGAGCACATCAACATGAAAATACTTTTTAACATTACCTCATCATATGTGTAGTCCCTTTCTGAGCCTGCCCATGCAGGTCCTGACTGAAGGCTAAAAGAAATTCCATCATCTTTTTTGCTATCTTCATCTTCAAAAGCTGTAAAGAAAGTTTAGATTCATTATGAAAAAAATATTTATTTACCCTTATGCACACACCATTTCTAAAAGGTGCATCAAAAGAAGATTCCACTAAGACATGGACAGAAGTATTCCCTGTTTGCCTGCCTAAAAGGGCCACAAGCACTTACGGTGAATTCATACAGAGCTTCTATAGAAGATTTTTCTGATTATCACGACAGTGGCAAAAGTAACAAAACAAATTTTGAAACAAAAAGATACCTGAATAGAACATATTCACCTACAACACGGACTATATTCACCTACAACATCTCCCTGGGCTACATTATACTTTTACCTTCATCCTTCTCCAATATTTCGTCTTCATCTGGAAACTTCACATACTTCTTCTTCTTCTTCTTATTGCCCAGCATGATATCAAGGTCATCTTCAGGTTCTACTACCTCTGGCACATCTCCCTCAATTTTTAAGTCCTATAAAAAAATAGTAGGACTAGTTTACAGTATTGAACAATCTCCACTGCACAGCACTAGAAATTATACTAGTAGCACAATATACTAGATGAATTATTATCCACCACAATCCTGAAATGTAACAGATAAGAACAGAAACTAAAGTATGTTGAAGAGAGCGCTGCACTACAACACATGAAAGAGGGACAGATTTTTAAACGTCAAGCTCGGATACGATGAGGTACACGCGCCTAACACATAACAGTGCAGTTTTACATTAAAACTTAGTCTATGCTGCATTCTTTGGAGTATTTGGTTTCCTGTTAGGTAATCAATGCAGACAATCTTCCAGTTAACTTCTGGCTAGTCAAGAACAAGGCCACACTATACATAAATAAAGGCATCAGCCAAATTTGGGCACTAGGGACAAAACACCTTACATGCCATAGACACTAACGTAAGGCAAAACAATGCGACCTGCAGCCAGTCCAATTTGTTATCACAATTCTTTCCTGGATGCAGGTACATTTCTGCATTTAACAGAGAACACAGAGCAAGCATTTGGCCTGTCTGGCACAGATCAGAGGAAAATTTTCTTCCTCAAAAGGTAGAATCTAAGAATAGGTTTACACGTAACACAACATTTCTCTGCCCTCTTGCTCTCTGGGCTTCCCAGTTATACTGACATGCGATACAAAATTATGACTTGGAATAAAACTTGAGTAAAAATATCTTGTACGCCTTCTGGAACATAGAACAGTAGCCAATCATTTCTAGAGAAAACATGAGAGTAAAAACAGATTTCTTAGCAGATATACATCCTTTATTTGAAGGGTTGGCCTTTAGAAGACTGTTTTGTGCATGGCTTCTGACACCATCCATTTTCTTCTCTAACCCCAAAAGACAATTAACCTTGATGCTAATCAACCCTTATTACAGACTGCAGAATTACTTGCTTATTGTGCATATCAGTTAGATTTTCTCATTTCCAGGCAAAAATCCCCTGTGTAGCAAGAAGTTCAGTAGAACCTCCTATACATGAAGGACACAGCGAAACTTGAGTTTCACTATTAACTGCACCAAGACATAATGCCAGACTTGAAGCAGCTCCAGCACCACCAAACCCCAGAAAATGAAAGCAAGAAAGTTTTTTGGCAATAGACAAGATGGCCTAGTTATATAAACAAACCTTTACGCCTTCTTCTGCTTCATCTATATCAAATATCTTCTTTGGCTTCTTCTTCTTCTTCTTTTGATTGAAGAAGTTTAAATCATCCAAGTCATCTGTTGCATCTAAAAACAAAGGATTAGCAAAAGAAGTACAGATACTAGTAACTGTGGTAACAGTTCAGACATTAAGGTTTCCAATTCATATCCATAGTCTTCACAGCAAGATATAAAGAATGATCTGTAGCCCCTTCAGATATCCCTCAGGTTTTAAAGACGTCATTCCCCTCTACCCCCAGATACCTCAGCACTATTTTGCAGTTTCTGTAACTTAAAAATAAGAAAATGCACTTACAAGAGTTTAACCTTTCTTTTTGCCATGCAAGAGAAACCAGTTACTTCTGTAATTTTAGTAGAAATGCTTGAAAAAAGTGAAAAAACTGCAGGACAAAAGTATAGTTTCTTTGGTCTACAGCAGGAGCAAATTTTATCAAAAAAATGGATTTAAGTTAACAGTATTCCTTTAATCAGGTCATCCTGAAATGGCATTGGCCTCAATTTAAAAAGCAAAGTCATATATACACTCACAAGCTTATTTCCAAAAAGATTCTGAGTAACACTCTAGTTGTTGCATTCACAGTTGTCCAAAAACTAGAAACTCTTTTAACCATATTTCTGCAATTCACGCTATAGCTTAATTGCTGACGTGAAATAATGCCATAATTGTAGAATTACTGCAACAACTGCATGCAGAAGATTTAAAACTTCATGACAACTATTTCAGGGCTCCTCTTTTCATCGTCTCACAGAAAAGGTTCTGTTTGAGTCAGGAAAGCAGAATTTACATAAGCCACTAGTAGCCTGCTGTATGTTTGTGAACATGGTTTTAGGTAGAAGGAGCAAAATATGCCTTTCAAATAGGCAGAGTATTATTCACAAACTCTTAAACTAGGACTCCAGCATTATACCTTACGATGCCACACTCTTGAAATGGGGCTTCTACTAAAATGGAGAACTACCCTCCAGAGTTCATCTACGCGGATTCATTTTACCTTTCTTCCTGCTGTCTTCTTCGTCTGCTTCAACATCTTTGTCTTCTGTTGGCTCTGGTTCAACTTCTTTTGTTTCTGACTGCTGAGTCTCTTCTGTTTGTGTATCCCCTCCTTCCTCATCCAACATAAATGGCTTCTTCTTTTTCTTCTTCTTCTTGCTCATAGTAGGATCAAAAATCATCTGTAAAAGTCAAGAGTTCATTAGCAGCATAATTACCACCTGCCATTTAACATTTATAACACCTTTAAGTTTCTCACCACATTCCTTCTGTTAAACAAACTGCCCTTTGGCATCCTTCTCAATCTGGGATTTTTCTAGATCTGTAACAACGTCATACACATTAACCAACTCAAAACAGTGAGCTCCTCTAAAAACATAGCTGATCTTGTTCCAAGGCATAACTAATGTGACCGGTTACAAGAGAAGAAACAGAAAAGGTGAGAATGCCGCTCAACAGTTTCAAGCTTCTGCTGCTTTTCCCACAATAGTTAAGGTTTCCTCAAGCTTCCTGCCATCTATCTAGCAGTTCAGCTGAAAATATAGTAGAACTGTGAATCTTTGGCAGACTAGCTACTTCCCTATTTTATCATCATTATGGACTCCAACACTGAAGTAACATCATGTGAAGCAATCACTGTACCATTCAGCACCACAAAAAAAAAAACCAACATCTATCATGCAGAGCACGTTTACTTCCACATTTATTAAAAGGCAAGACTTACCAGCAACTCTCTTGACAAAAATGCTTTGGACTAGGGGACTAGGGAGAAACCTAGAAGGAGCGGGTGATACAGCCAGACCCGTGTCAGCTCTCAACACCATGAAGCAGCAACGGTCTCACCTCAAAGCTGTTGAGGACTTCTTTAGTCAACAAAGCAGCTTAATTCACCTCGTCCAACTACGAAGAAGGTACTAACCCCAAGAATGTCTTTGAACCTATTCATTGTCTAGATACCAGAGACAACCAACACAAGTTCTTCAGTCTTCCAACACAGGATTGCTTCCTGCTATTTTTATTTAAGATGCAAGTTTGACATCGTAGCTCCTGGTCAGATGTCTGGCCATTTTTTCCACACCATGG
The DNA here is from genome assembly GCA_013399475.1 of Chauna torquata. NCBI lineage: Eukaryota > Metazoa > Chordata > Aves > Anseriformes > Anhimidae > Chauna > Chauna torquata. Next base: position 8,729 of record VXAL01003828.1, on the reverse strand, counting down.
TATATATTTAATACTTCAAACAATTTTAGATACTTAAAAACTGGAGCAAGTGTCTCTATTTAATTAATTGAAAAATGTTCTTTCAGGTAGTTAAAATTCAGCATCACGAATACCCCTCACTCTGGATAACACAACCATTTCTAACGAGCAACTCCGCAACTTCTTGTTTTGTTACACCCTCAAAGTTTTTCTTCCCATAAAGCAATCTTTTCCTCACACTTCTCATTCTCATACACATGATACTCTTGAGATATCCTCCTGATCTTCTGGAGTGTACATGTTTCATAAAGGCTCTGAACTAAAACTGAGAGGCAATATACAGCACCTGTGACACTGTGTTTTAAAACACCTGTGAGTGTCCACACTGAAGCCTGAGGCTTCCAAACTGAAGTGTGCCTTTAGTTGCACACACCATGCTAGAATGGTTTTCAAAAAAAGTTCTGTCAGCTGGCTGCCCTCTAAATGCACACGCATGAATCATGCTGTGGCAAGGCACAGCAATCAAGCAATGCACACAACTGGTTACACTGTTCGCTGGCTTCCTCTTGTTAACCTCCAGAGTTTGCTGAAACAGAAGGAAAGCTGCCTGCGCAGGCAAGAGTCTGCAGCTTCGGGAACACCCACATGAACACCAGTTTCAAGATCACGACTCGCTTCAATGATGAAGCTTCACAAAACTCCACAGACTTATCTTCTATACCTTCTCCCACAGAGAAGCAAATGTACGATGATGTTTAGATCAAGTGTAATAATTGCTAAGAAGGAACCACTCCACGTACCCCAAATTACCCTTGTCTTTATAAGGAAAAAGACATCTTTCATCCCGAACTGCCATAAAAGCATATCTTGTGTCTACAGGAGACAGACTACTTCTTCAGAAGTACGCTAAACTAAGTTTAGCGGGCAAGGACAACTTCTGGACTATGGAGACAGTTTTAATGCTGAAAAACCAAAGCAACTCGCCTTCTACAGAGCATGGCTCTGACAGCCCACTTGACTCTTAAAGACAACATCTCCATCCACCCAGGCAGGTCAAGCCAAGCTTCTGCACACCTCGACCTCATCGTAACAGGCTAACTGCTCTGAGGAAACTGAATATGGAAGCTCAACGACCTGAGAAGGAGGTCTGTGCCTGAACTACTTTGTTCATAAAAAGCTTCAGTAAAACTAACCAGGATTCTTAGGTCACATGGTTTAAAAAAAATAAAATAAAAAGTCATGATATAAACTAACCAACTAGATAACCAGGCTATTCTGTGTTTCGCCTGTCCAGGCTACAGACTTCAGAAATTTCTTCATGCCTTTTCTCTGTTCAGTATGTTTGATTAATCAAAGCATTACAATACCACTTAAGCACCAAAAACACATGAGACAAGTTGCAGGCCCTCTACTGAAGGGAATGCAGCCCCCAGGCCAAATACACCAAAGCCCATGCTTTTAATACACAGAAATGATTATAAGTTTCCATCCTGTTTCTGCTCTCAGTGCCACACTCCCATATGGGGTTTTCCTCTTCTTTAGACCACAGTTCTTTCTCACATCCAACTCCATATATATCCACTCCTTATTTCAAAGGCCTACGCAGTCAAAATCCCAACTTACAGAAATCAGGCAAGTGAAGCGGGGAGGGAAGAATTAGAGCTTCATAGTCCAACTCCCAAGACAGAAGCCCAAGTCACCCTAAATCACTGCAACAGTAGCAACTGCTGGGGATTCTACTAGAGGTTCTGTCGATCCCACTTCATTAGTCTGAATAAACACAGGCATGTCTACTAAGCACAGAGCAACACTGCAGGGATAAAGTTAGTTCAGGTATCCTTACACTACACTGCGCTGCTCCCTGTGATAGAATGCAAAATTATTTAAGGCCCATTGGCACCTAAGTCCTCTGGCTGCTCAGAACACAGCATTCTCCAGTATTACTTCCTTGGAGCTTCATAAAACCACAAGGCCAGGGAAAAAAAAAAAAATAATAACTTTCAGTTATCATCCAGTAGGATTTTAAATGTAGTAGGGTTTTTAATAAGATAGATAGAGGTTAATGGACTGCTCATCACTTCCAGGTGTAGGTGTTTCCTCTGCTGCACCACGCCGCCAGGCAGCACTCGGACAGGAGATGCTTCTACCAGGGAGCTTCACTTTGAATAAAGCTCTGAAAGTTTTAAGCCACAGTCCAGTGCAACTGCCCATACTTTGAACAACTTTGCACACATGAACCAAAGATTTGTAACATCTATACCAGGTTTTTAAGGTGCAGATTTGCGAACTGAGATTCAGGTGTCTTCACCTTCAACTTTACAGGATCGTTAGCTTTTAAAAAAAAAAAACTATCACCTTTAAAGCTTAACATCAGTAACAGACTACATAGTTCCTAACAGCCAGATACACAGAAGCTGTGGAAGGCACGGGCACTCACTCTCACAGACACGGTTCAAAAGATCTAATACCAACAGTTCAACTATCATACCTGCTACCATTTTCATTCTGTCAGCCTGCTAGACAAAGCAAACCAGAGATGCAACTTTAATACACTAGATATTCCTGATCCCACCTTGGTGTCTGAACAAATGCATTATGCAAGAAAAATAATTTAAGTGACACAAACTAAATCCAAACCAGTAAACCCTAGATTAACTGCTCCATGGTCTTAGGAGCACCTGAGACAAAAAGCACACTGATGCAAGGGTCCTAATTTCCAGAATCAGAGTACAACCTAGACATTAGAGCTGCAGTTACAGGCACACAATTAGGCACAGAAATGCAGCCCATTCATTCTAGGCAGCTGAATAAAGCAGCATCAGCTACCATTAAAATAATTAGTAATTAGATTAGTTGTTGTTTATTACATCAGAAAAATTATGACTTGCCTGTCACCAAGGTTAGGGTGATCGTGCTTTACTCAGAAGGAAGACAGCCACAGAGGTATTTTAAGCAGCACCAAAGAAAAAAGACTAAAAGCAGCCATCTCATGAATTCTGCCTGCATAGCCCCCCACAGGCTATGCAGTCATCCATCAGGGTGCTCATAGCCTCATGCATAGAGAGCTTTCCTTTTCCCCATGGAAAACTGAAATAAGGTTACTAAAGGTGCCACCGCATGACATCTACAACATTTGAAAAATTTCCCAGAGACAGATGCATCCAGTTCCCTAGAAGAGTGCATAAGCACGCACCATTGGAACCGGAAAACCTTCAGTTATCACTTAAGATGCAGCTACGGAGCTTTCGGGGTTAAAAGAGGAGATATTGAAGCTCCAAACAGAGATAAGCAAACAGACTAAGCGCTAAACATCGCTTAAAGAGCACGAAACGCCCTGGGGAAGGGACGCCGGGGGCAGCCTGCCTTCCTCCCGGCCCTCGCTCTGCGAGGACGCGGGCGCCGGCCGAACGCGGGGAGCTCCGGGTGACTCCAGGCCTCGCCAGGCCGGAGCCACCCCGCAGCGGGGAGAGGCGCGGAAGCCCCCCGAGCGAGCGAGCGAGGCGCCGGCCCCCGCCCCACGCCCCGAGAGGCGGCCTCGAGGCCGTGGGCGGCTTTGCCCGGCCGCGCTCCCCCGTGGAAGGGCCTGTGGAGGCGGCGGGCGGGACCGAAGTAGGGGAGGACGAAGTAGGAGTCGTGAGAAAAGACCCCTGGAGAGCGCCGGGTCCGGCCTGCTTGCTCGCTCAGGGGCAGCCAGAACGGGCCGCTCGGGGCCTTGCCCTGCTGGGTGTTGAGTGTCTGAGGACGGGGACGGCACAGCCGCTGTGGGCACCCTGTTTGACCACCTTCCCTGTGAAAACGTTTCTGCTGTGTTTAAGTGGAATTCCCTGCATTCGGCATGTGCCTACTGCCCCTTGTCCTGTCGCTGGGCACCAGCTGGCTCTGGATCGTTTGCCCCCTGTCAGGCATTCACTCGCTTTGGTAAGATTCTCCTGAGCCCTCTGTTTTTTAGGTTTAACAATCCCAGCTTTCCCGGCTTCACCTCATATGCCAAAAGCTCCAACCCCTTAATCCTTCCTTCTCGTTCCATTTCCCTAGTAACAGCTAGTAGAAGAACTGGGTACTAATACGCAACAGAATTACTTACCACAAAGTGCATGTTAACATTCTGTCTCCCAACCAACTCAGTGAAATTAAAAGGTCGTCAATTTCATGCCAGCTTTACTGTTAAAGCAGACAGAGTCATCAGCCCAAAAGTTGTTAGAGGTGTTTTACATTTTAGTATTTCCAGACCATTTACATTTCTGGAGCCCCATAAATTCCCATTATGCAGTGTAAACTTGTACTATTCTTTTTCACATTAGCTGGAGATTACACACACCACATCATTTAACTTTTTAATCAACCACAAAAAAAAAGACTGGCCATCTTGTCTATCTTCAGTCTTCCTTTCGTCTACCTTTCTTGCTTGCCTCAGTTGAAAATGATGACACCCAGCGTACTCTGTACGCAAAGCCATCAGTCTGGAGACGCTACAAGGACAGGACCAATTTTGGCTTTTCACAGCATAACTAAAATATTTTTTCTAAGAAACCTCTGAAAGCCAACTTTAAAAGATTACTTTTCTTTCCTGCTTCCATACCACCACCTTTCTCTGGGAATTCGCAGCATTCATGTCTTTGTCACTTGCTGTCACGTGGAAGGGATACCATGGGTTTAAGAGTTGTCCAGAGACAGGATAGCTACATTTTATATCACCCCAAATCATGTTTGTCTAAGCTGTTCTTACAAACCGCCATGGACAGAGGTTCTCTCTGCAGCCTGTTCGAGTGCCTGGTGTGCCTGACAAATTTAATCTTCATTGTTGCCAGTTAATCCAACGCCTGTTGCAGTGTCCCCCGAGGACACAGAGGGTCACTGTTCTCCATGTGACAACCCATGGTCCTTTGGAATATTGCTGTGCCCTCTCCTGTCTTGTCCCCACAGTCTTTTTTTTCACAAGGTGCAAACCCAGACCCTCCAGCCTTTTTCAGAGGTCTTTTTTTTTTTCTCTTCTCATTTTCTTTGCTCTTTTCTGCACCTTACTTACTTTTGTACATATTTCTTAAACGTGGTGCCCAATGCTGGGCATAGCACTTGCATCTGGTGCCTTGGCAGTACCAAATAGAGCAGGAAAATTACCCCCAGTGCCTCATCCATAACAGGTCTGTTAATACATCCCAGAATACAGTTTGCATTTTTCTTTGTCAATAATACGTGGTGAGCAATTACAACCCTGAGATTTCCTCCAGATGGGCTGCATAATGAGTAACATATAACATAATATTGTGTACATGCAGAATACATAATATTTGGGAAATGCCGGAGAAAAAACTAGTGGCAACTGGTAGAAATGCTGTGCTGGAGCTACGACCTGATCTTCAGGTAGAAACCAAAGGAAGGGTGAGATGCTCTGTTTGAAGCTCTTGGCTGCAGACACTGCAACATCCAAGGCATGCCTGGGAGATCGCTCTACGTTGATTTTTTTCTCCTCCTCTGCTGAAAGACTATTCAGGATGCAGTGCTTTCCTCTTCTATTTTCTTTGCTTTCCTCTTCTATTTGCCTTGCTTTCCTTGTGAATTAAATAAGTTCCATAAAATTAAGGCTACATTATTTGTAATTTGTTGTTACCAACATCAACAGTCATCCAAGAACAGCTGTAACTAGTGTCTTTGATCTGATACTAGAGGAAAATAATCCTGGCTGAGTTTTGGTAAGCAAAGCACACTGGGTTCAAGAGGTTGCGGAAACACCCAGATAAAAACATTTTTTTTCTTTTTTTCTTATTTTGTTGATGAGTTTTGAGTAAGTCAGTTCTTACTGAGTCTGTGCATAGCACTGAGTTCTGCTCTCAGTAAATAAATTCATTTTAGAATGCCTAGTCTAAAGATAGCCATGGAGTGAGTGTCGCTGGACTTGAACTCACTGAGACAGGTTTAACCACTGCCCTTCATGTAAGATGTCTGTAAGATAGGACTGTACCCCTGTTTCCACCCCAAAGTGAGAACCACAAGGGGTTCCTCAGATTTCAGATATTCTGATGCGCAACACCACAGTGAAACAGGGAGAAGGAAATCTGGAGCAAACAGGTCTGTGCCCTCAGGAGAAACTCAGAGAACAGCTGAAGTAGGTTTAGTGAAGAAAACAGTCATTTGGAAAAAGAAGGCTTTCTAGCAAAGCTGCACAAAGAGGACCTCTCCATGGAAGCATCAGACACAGGAAGCCTGCAGGACTTAATCACAGCCTGAGGGTGAGGACAGGGAGATCTGCGTCACAGCCCAAAGCCCAGCTGACAGGGACAGGTAGTTTGGTTCTGGCTGTGCAGAAAGGGAATAGCCAAAAAGTCTTGAGGAGCTTGCTTTTACAGCACACATTTTTAAAAGCTGAATTTGCATTTAATCTGTGTGTTCATGCAGTGGGCATAGCTCTCCCCAAAGGGAGCTGGCACTTGGTCAAAATGCCTATTTCTAAGGCTTCTCCCAGCCCACGGTCTGGCATTATCATGCTTTTGTCCACCCAGTATCCAGCCTTTATCCACCCAAAATCCAACCTTCAAAACCAACCTTCAATTCCATCCTTACTCCTCTTTGTCACAGTACTTCCAAGCACAGCGCGTAGGCTGCTGGTGTGCTGGATTCACTATCATTATTTTCTCCCCCATCTCTCTTCTGTTTCTTGTCCTTTTCTTGTTTTTTGTTCTTAAGTAATGATAAAACAGGTTCTGTACTTGCATTCATTTAAGGCAGAGTTTTCACCAGTGTTTTGGGAGAAAAATGAAAAATAACTTCCAGAGCATGGTTAAATTGTTTATGTGGCAGTGGAGTGTGCCATAATTAGCCATAATAAAATCTATCTTCTACTCCAAAAATGACTCTGCATTGCAGCCAACTGGAGTAAAAAGTAGAATCACCCTCAAACAACCTAAACAGTTAAGGGAATATTACATTGGACTGCAGTTGCATGAGAATGCACACAAAGTCAGAGGTCTGAATCTCCTGGCAAAATTTGAAGCAGTGGGTTTAGATTAGATAGTCACTTCTGGACAGTTTGAGGCAGAGACACAGGCAGCGTACTAAAGAGGGTGAAAGTTATTGTCCAAAGTTTAACTTCATGGTAACTGACAGACTCGGCAGAACAATAAGGCAAAGGCTGAGGTCTTAAAGAGGGGAAACACTACTTGCGGAGTCAACCATCGTTAATACAATTCTGTTTGCACGACTATACAATGTCTGCTGTCTGGAATCCAGGAGACAGTCAAACTACAGGGACAGTTTCCTGCCAGTCCATCCTTGCCTTGCTTTTCCCTTTCAAAACCTTTTGCTTTCTGTACACAAAGCAGTTCCATCCAAATGCTTTCTCAGGTGTGAAGGAGAACTCCGCACCTTCTCACAACCAGAGATTACTTTCCAGATCGTGTCACTATCAAGTTAGGCCCTTTTCCTGAGAGCCATACTCTCATGGCCGGTAGATTTATTTGCTCCCTTTTCTGCCTGGAGCAATCCCATGTTAAGGTACACCTTGCAGGTATTTCTGGCCATCATCCGCTAGTAGATGTCTCCTCAGTTTTCCCCCATCTATAGTCCTGAAGGGACTTGGTCCTGAGGACAGTAGTCCTTAAGGGCTTGGTGAAAGTGTCTTGCCGCAGGAAAGGTACTGTTCCTGAAACAGGGCCTAGCCCTGGCACGTGGGGTCTCGATGACATGGCTGTTTAAGCTCCAGACAGGTTGTTTCCCACTTCCCCATCGTGCCGCTCCTTGGGGTGATGGCTGTCAGCTGTCTTTGCGGGGAAGAGTAACAGAGATTAAAGTGACCGTCATCCCCGCTTGTACCATTTGCTTCCTGGACTGGGCTATTCTTTGAACCTTTTCCAATATCCAGTCCCAAATCACCTGTGGACCAGGAAATACAGTTGACTGTTTTCTTCCTCGAACCTCATATCCTAAGGGCTGGGAAATCCCCTCCAACACTGAATGGCAAATGCCCATCTTTCTTGCTGTGGACAGTCTGCTCAGCTCTTTGTATCGTTAGCTGAGAGATCAAACAAAACCATGATCTCCACACAGAGATTTAATAACAGGATGCCTCAAGCTTTATCATGAGATAGATGAGATTGATCAGCCTCAAGTCATCAGAGCACATGGGCTGCAGTGGAGGCTATGTTACTTGTCTCACAAAAAATGCATCTCCTGCAGAGCTGGGAAGCCCCGTTCATCCATCAGCCTGTCCTCACTCCCACAACATGCGCTCAGCGGAGCATCTGCGGGAGGAGAGGGTACTGCTAGGAGCCACCTGCCCCGAGCATGGGCTAGCACTCAAACAGAGAAAGCCTCTCACTTACCAATGCTATTGGATTTCAAGATTTGTTGTTAGTGCACACATTCATCTCTCACTGTCCCTTGCCTCTTCACCTTTTATCCTTGCATCCTTTGGGATTCTGCAACTATGAGGAGCTGCAAAACATATGGCACACAAGGAAAAGCAAGGCATGAGCACACCCAACGGATACTAGCAAGGTCTCTGGCTCTGTCAGCACATCTCAGCCTGCCACAGAAATGCCCTCACTGTGAAGCTTCTTTAGATGGAATTGCTCTGATCTGTTACATCTGTGGAAATCTGGGGCAGATCAGCATGGAGCTGAGTGATCGCTGCTTTCTGCAGGGGCAGGTGAGAGCCCAGCTGCAGTGCTCTCCAGCGAGGGCTGCCAGCAGCAATGTCGCTCCTCTCCACTGAGTCACTGTCATAGAGTCAGAAATGGTTTGGGTGGGAAGGGACC
>VXAL01003826.1:114153-150600 GCA_013399475.1 Chauna torquata | reverse complement strand
CCCCAGCCCCAGCCCCAGCCCCATCTCTACTCCCAATCCTACTTGCTGTCTGTGGTTGAACACAACTTAGTTGTAGCACAAATATATGCTTTGTTTCTGCTCATGGTACCACAAACTGGATTGGGAAACCTGGCTGGTAGTCATAGGCAGTCTAGAATTACATATGGAATTCATAAGCCTCACGACCTGGATCATACAGAGCCCCTTGTACCATGGAGCTGGTTTGTTTTCCAAGGGGCTAGAGGAGTAATTGAACTTAAAAAAAAAAGTTTCAATACAATACAAATTGAAAGAAAGGTCAAATACCTATGGTTTTAGATTTTAAAACTCTGCACAGAAACCAACTGCAAGTACAAGCTTTACGTTATCTGTACTCTGTACTCTAAGTAATGCTACCACTTTCATCCCAAGGCAGACTCCAAAATGTTTGAGTGTGGCACTTGAGAACAATCTCTCATGCATACGGAGGCATCTTATCAGCTTTTCAAGATAACAGATGTACAGTCATCTGCAAATTACTATATTTAAAACAGACTGATTATACAATGTCACAGTTCTGATGGTCAATGAACTAAACATGCAATTCATCATTTATTAATACTGTATAGTGAAAAGAATATCAGTAGTTACTTTGTATTATGGGTGGTCAAATTACATACTATCCAAATACAACTTAGAAGTAATGTTCTCAGTCTATTTTAAATCATCCAAGACAAAGGAGGGGAAAGCACAAGGCAAAGGAGAAAGGCTAACTGTTCCACCCTCTCCATGAAGTAATCACAGAATAGGCAGGGTTGGAAGGGACCTCTGAAGATCATCTAGTCCAACCCCTGTGCCGAGCAGGATCACCTAGAGCATGTTAAGCAGGATGGCATCCAGGCGGGCTTTGAATATCTCCAGAGAAGGAGACTCCACAACCTCTCTGGGCAACCTGTTCCAGTTTTCCAGGCTAAACAGGCCCAGCTCTTTCAGCCTGTCCTCGTACGACAGGTGCTCCAGTCCTCTAATCATCTTAGTAGCCCTCCTCTGAACTCGCTCCAGTAGTTCAATGTCCCTCTTGTACTGGGGAGCCCAGAACTGGACACAATATGCCAGGTGTGGCCTCACCAGGGCATGCAATAGTTTGTACACGTATCATACAGACAAAAGCCCATTTCCTCCTCATAGAAGAAACTGCATGACTCAGGAAAGCCACTGCTCACCACACACCTCTGAACTTTAACACCCACCAACTGAATATACAAAGAAAGAATAAACACACTTTACAGTTTCAAAAATTTATTCACTTGTGAAAGTAAAATGGCTGGCTAGATGGCCAAATCATAAACCACTGATAATATTACATAAAAACTGATTTAAAAAGATGATTAACAGGCTGTATTCAGAAATACTGGACTGGATGGGACAACATGTGTCCAACTCCAGTTCGGTTCCCTGTTATCGCTGGCAATCATAAAATATGATACCTTTCCTAAACTGATCAGTTTGGTTTTAGTTTGAAGTTAAAATATATACAGTACACAAGATACTACCTTAATAAAACAACCCAGCAGCAACAAAAATGCGTTGAATGCAAAGAAAGTCATTTTTAGCTTAAGATGGCAAGTGAAGCAGTGAATAACATTGCACAACGGAATGCGTGACAAGTTATTCCGAGTACAACATGCTGTCAGACTTGCTTTGCTATACCAATATTTGAACTACACCATCTGCAATATCTGCCGTGGTGGGACTTCACTTTAAAAAAGTCACTGTCTGAAATGAAATGCAATGTAACACTTAATGTCAATTATCTTTGCAACCTTTATCTCTAAAAGAAGATATTTTATGTTTTTATGGATTGACTCCAAATATGCTTTGCATTATAAAGAATGTTTAAAGTGCAAGTTCAAAGGGAACAACAACATTGAGAACATTTTGTAATGATTTCACATGTTAAAAAAGTACTTTAAATCAGCCTAGATACATTTTCAACTCGGTGAGAGCATTCTTTGAACATAAAATATTAATCCAATGACTTTGGACAATTATAATCTTTGTATGCAACAGGAAAACCTAACTGTAACATTCCTAGAAAATCCACATTTTCCCATGAATACTAACACAGTTACAATGAGATTGGGTTTTTTGTTACTATTATTTCTGTGTTTCTTGCTAAGCTGGCAAAGACCTCATATAAGTAAAGTAATCCAGACTAAAACACATTGGTGCAATGCATCTATGATAAGAACTTGAATTTTAACGTGATATAGGATTTCTTCTTAGGGAAGAGGACTGCTATTTTCCAAGCCTTAATTTTTCTTTTCTCTTAGTTAAAGCTGTTAAATAAGTTCTATTCTAAAGAATTGTTAGCCTCTAATTATTAGCCAAAAGTACTCAAAGAGAGGAAATGCAAAAGGCCCAAGGTAGCCTGATCCGCAGTTGATACACATGGATAGCAGATGTAGAGCTTAGTCAAGGTACAGCATTTCATAATTATTTTAATTTTAAGAAGAGATCAGATCAGTATGCTTTTCCACTGGGGATAGGCATCTAGTTAGATGCGGAAGGGGACTCAGATATACCTTACCCTGCAATAATAAAGCACTCCTTGCTATATAAAAATAAATACTCCTCTCCCAGCCATGTGTTTCATACCCGCAAAAAAATATATACCTATTGCACATGGGCAGAATTCTATTTTGGCTAGTATTGTGTTCATGTCTTTATAATATACTAAAATTACACTGGGGAAAAAAAAAAGCCTAATCTGGAAAGTGTATGCAGCCTACACCACATCAGGTGAAATAATCTGCATCATTTGCCTGAATTCCTCATCACCAACTGAAAGACAGTTAAGTGAAAGCAGAATCATTCATCTTCAACATCATACAGTTATATTGGTTGTCAACAGCAGCATTTTGCTACAGAAATTGAGGTGCCTTCACAATACATGAATAAAATTCTCTACAGAAAATGCACCATAGCTCCTAAGAATTATGATGTACGTATACATATACACAGAACCTCATGTTCAGGTACAAACTCTTCATGTTACTAATACATTGAGTACACAGCACGACAACCTAGACTATTCAGGGAGAAAAAAAAAAAGAAAAACTGTCTAAATCAACACCTCAGTCAATCATTTTTTCAAAAAACACCACAAAGAACTGAAGCAGTATTAAATTCAAATTTATGCACTCTGTCTGGAAGATGATAATGATCAGTAAGATGGCTTAGTAGAGTAGCTTAAATTAAACTAACCTACCTACTACAACACACAATTCATAAAACCACATAGCAGACAATTCTCACATTTGCAATCAAAAAAAAAAAATTCTAGCCAATCAGGAAGGAGTATTAATATTTCTGTAACAAAATTTTAATGATGAATACTAGAGACACAGTTTACAAAGTTCTTCTTTAGGGAGAATTTTTTAAAAAATTAACAATAGCTTTTTTATATCTACAAGTATAATCCCCAGGGAAGAATCCCTGAAAATGTTTCATTTTCAAGTTACATTTATTCATTATATACAGCTGATCTCATGCAGGGTTGAAACTCAATGACGTCCCATTTCAAAATCATCCATAGTATTATAGCTAGGAGAAGAAAGCTTTCTATATATGAATTAAAACTTAACATAAAAAGACAAGTTCACCTTCATCACTTTCTGAAGTCTGAATATGTCACGCACTGAAATTCTAGTCTTATTTGAAAGCAGTGGATTTTAGCTTCCCTTCATTTTCATTTTGAGATATTCACATGAAAGGCTTTGCTTTTTTTTTTTCTTCTCATTTTCCGACATTATAATGGGAAAAAAAAATCATTTTCCAACTAAAAAAGATTCTATTCTATGCATAAAATGTAAAGTATCATGGTTAAAAAAAAAAATCAAACCAAATCAATCCCCACGTTACTACGATGTAGACAAGAAACTAGAATAAGTTGCATGTTTACAGTGACCACTTCAAAAAATCTCTATTTTATTCTTCACTATGTATTGTTCCTTTGAGCCACAGTTTCAGTCCTTAAGGCTTTTGCTATCTGTTGAGTTTGCCATACAATCAAATGGTGAACTCATTTTATGAGAACAGTAAAACAACCAGCTTCAGACAGGAATAACTCTTGACTCAACTCTTGTATGTTGGTAGTCTAAGTCTTGTGCAAGCGAATGACTTCAGGTCACAAGGACTGTTCAGCAACCTCTATCCCTCCCTTACAGGCTTTATTAACAAGGATAATCAAAATTTCAGGTGAAAAATACACTGAGGATCATATGATATGTGCAAAAGATATGTGGTATGTGATCTATGAATTCAGGTTCCACAGACCAAAACTCTAGTGTCTTCTGTGGAAAGGGTAGAAGCTATTTAGAAATAAGCATCCTACTACTTGATGGCCTTAAGCGCATCTACACTATGAAATGTTGAAACCCTGAAAGCACCCCAAAACTGAGATGATATAGCCAAATATGTCATATCTCATACAGATTATTTTCAGTAAATTAATCAGAACTTTTGAGAGCTTCCTCTGCAATACACACAGAAACTATGCAGGACATCAGGAAGCTTGAGAACGTGTTCTTGAAGCCCAAAATCTAACCTACTTTAGTTTATCCTGCATTTACTCAATGAAAGACACTGATGAGTGTTGAGGTGAATATAAGTGCTCCATTAAGATGACTCATGTGGCATTGAAGGAGGTTGATGGAGTATCTCCAGAAGAGTGATGACTCTTACAAAAATGCTGATAAAGAAATAAGAAGTAGATCATCTTTCACTGGGAAGAGGGAACTGAGGAAGGGTTACAATTTTTCTCCTCTTCATTCTCTCACATGGGACCTTGAAGTACCCCATATTAGAACTCAAGAGATTTACATGATTGTGCATTTACCTGAGGCTTTTCTGCATATAGCTCCAGTGGAATCCTTGCAGAACAAATTCTCTAAGCTCTGTTCTTCCTGAAGTTTCGTACCAAGATACCAAACCTGAAGGGCAGGTAGGGGAGAGTCTCCCAAGACATTCTTGAGGCAGAACCATCTGATTGGTTCTGTTTTCAGAGATAACTGCAACTGTTAATAAATGAACCTCATAACAATGACATTTAATCCTAAATATGGTGTTTTGTGGTATGAGGTAATTTCAGCAATTATTCCAGGCTCCTCTCAAGCTTGTATCCTTTTAACAGGTTTTAACCTGTTTATATTCTTACTCTTCACAATGTTCATCTCTGAGCTGTGACAAGTGGCTGAAGAATCATCAATTCAGGAGCCATGGCACACTCCATCAGAAGTACCACTGACAGGTATCAGGAGTCTACTCTTTGTCACAGGAAGTTATTGAGAAATATGTGACACTATAAAAGTATACTTATTAGAACAATCTAGAGAAAATGACCCTACAAACTCATTATGTGGAAGAACAAATAACCAGTTTGTGACCATCTCAGATGTCTTACTGGATGCAACATATATGATATTTAGCAGTCAGTATGGCTGTTGTCTTACTATTATGGGGACGGTAACAGACAAATATGTTTACGTCGGGGAAAGAGTTATGCTGAACTAGTATAGATTACATGTATAAGGTACAAGGTACCAGAGTAAGGTGTATAAAAATCAATATCCTTTCTTTTGGTTCTGCTAAATGGAGGTTGAGTTCTCAGTTTTCCTTCTAGAGATGCTACAATGTTCCAGTTATCTGAACAGGTCACTGCTGTCTTTATTCTGTAGAACAGGTATAAAACCCTAATTTTTTTTAAAAAATGATTTTTTAATATTAGCATAATTGAAAGCTGTCAGAGAAACATGCATAGTGATAATCATGCAAGATTTAAATAAAAGTTCATCTAGTCCATTTCTGAAAGCAACCAAATTTGTTGCAGGATAAGGATATACATAATGTGCTCTTCTGTATATCCTTCTAGTCACCAGCCGTCTACTTACTAATTCAAAAAAATACATCTAGACCTATCCTTCACAACTCTGTAATCCACTTTTGAACTCATTTATAACTTGACCTTCAGGTGGTACAGAGATCCACAACAATGCGCAGTAAGAAACTATTTCTTGTCTTGAAAAACAAAACAAAACAAAAATCTCTGGTTATTTCTCAGTAGGCAGGAACTACAAAGCAGCTAAAGCAATGTTGCACAATTATTCCTTCTTCATCAGCATAAATTCAGGTTGTGATCTTACAGGTTACTATCTCATCCTCCCTCAGTTCTCTGTTTTACATTCTAATGGGTCTAATTATCTTCTCCTCAAACGGAAGCAATAGTGCACATCTAACTAATCACTCGTCTTCTCCCTCTGTGTCACTTTGTGTCATTTTTGTTATATGATGGCTAATATTTCACATGGTATTTACATAAATAGGAATTTTGCTATAGCATAATGATGGCTTGGTTTTGTTCTCCTTTCTTTTCCTATTATTTTCTAAAGGTCTACTTATTTTTTAGACTACTTTTGAACACCGAGTCAATATCTTCAACCTATTAACCAAAGACCTGTGACTCTTATCCGGAATAACGTAGATTTACTTAAACTCATCGTTACACATGCACAGCTGCAGTTAAATTCTTCATATATATCAGTTTGTAAATATCAACATGAAATATGTCATTCTCACTTTATCATCCAAATAGTCTACACTGCAAAATCCTTGAGCAACTTTTGGCAGTTCAAATAAACAACAGCTTTGTAAAATGTGCCAATTTTTCATTCCTTTTTCATGTCTTGGTCTTCTACCTGGAGGGTTAGTTGCCATTCCTCTCTCAGTCTCAAAAATGAATGTTTTATCTGTTCTCTATGGCATACACAACAGATCTGACAAGTGCATAAGCATAACACAAATTACAATGCTCGGCAATTCTGATGATAGCAAAACAATAGGTTACATGGTGGTATACTACGAGTCTGAAGGAATTGCTGACAAAAAGATTAAATAGAAATGCTCAGGTAATACCTGATTTAGGAATATATGTTGCTTCTCATGATCAAATATAAGAAGCAGCTGTGAGAAACATTTTGCCTTCTTCCAGCTGTATTTGTCTAGAAAGCCGCAGTACCTAATGGACAAGAATTTCACTTCATCACCCATACTTTTGATCTTCACTGATTAAATTGGCACACACTAATGTACACAAAAAAAAAGCCGCGTAAAAGCTGTATTTGATGCAATGCTGACTCAAGTGCTCATAAGAAACAAACACCAGAACTGTAGGTATTGCACTAATATTTATCTGTTCTTCAGTTAAATACAAAGTGTTGGGTTTGACCTATAAAGCCCTTTACCCTTTGGGTAACTAGCCCCTTAAAGACTGCTTTTCTTGTCCTGCTTTATCACAGTATTTCAGATAAGAGGGTTGCATCCACCTGGGCACTTCACTGAAGGGCACTTCAGTCCAGAACTTGATAAAGCTTTAATGCATGTTGAGCAGCTTATCTGTTTTCCCAGGACATCTTATGCAAGAAAGGGAAAGCATCTGAGGAGGAGTGAAGACAGAGCTGCAGAAAGGGGAAGGGAGGAACTCATTCTCATACTATAAAAATAGTCTCTACAAAATACAGTGATTGGTAGCATAGCTACAGCAGCTAACATGTTCACAGAACACCTATTCTCACAGAATTTTCTACCTAAACTGCTTTTTCCTCCTCGGATCATCTCTTTCAGCATCTGTGGAGCTGGATCCCATCTACAGTATGTTCTTAGACTCCCCAGAGGTATTCTGCCCTACCATTTTCTTCTGAAGCAGCAGAACATGAATTTTCATGTGATGGAGCACACAATAGCTCCAAAGGGCTCGAATGGATTTATACATGAACTGATTTGTTCCATTCAGGTCAAGAGCATTTTCTTGGTTATTTTCCAGAAAACTTAACTCCCCTTCCCTCCCCCCAAAAATATGTGACCCGTCAAGAAAAATTCAAGAAGCCTCAAAGGATTTAATAATTAAATAAAGGAGCAAAATATTAATTTCAGGGTGGAGAAAAAATTTTTTCCATTTCCTTGATTTCATATAGTCCGTAATTTCTTGAATTTCAGTAAAGACTTAAACACATTGTTTCAATCTAAGAAACGGAAAAAAAACTTCTCTTGCTTAAATGACATGAAAATAATAACACTTGATTAATCTACCTACTTTATATCTCTCTCTCTCTCTCGCATCCAAAAACTCCCTCCCATATGAGGAAAGACAAGAAACCAGGGCCTACAAAGAAACAGGTGAATGATTCCATGAATGATTCCATAAAACTGATAGGTTAAAGGTTGAAAATGGGTATTTTGTTCCACTTAAATCACTGCTACAGCACTGTAAACAGGACAACATTTCAAACCAGAAATTCTACAAAATACTGAACATTTACAGTTTTGCATGAGAGCTGTCTAGTACTGGGGGGGTGGAGAGGGGGTGTTGCTTCCAAACACCAAGAAAAAAACGCAATAGTCATTTATTATATATCAAAAACACTATACACTATTCTAATATTTCATTAATTTTGTGTTGGCCATTCCCAAATATATCTAAAGTCTGCACATAGTGCAGCAGAAGAAGGATGTAGCAATGCATCTCTCCCGAAGCACTGTTGCCTTAGTGCTCACAGACTTTACGGCCTTCTTCAGAACTCAGACAAGACTAAACCCACTTGCAAAATCTTCTGTGGAAGAAAAACTGGTACTAAATTTAATTTCAAACTGATTTAGCAGAGGACTACTATGAAAAGAATTTTTACTGCACCGTAAAACTACACCAAAGCCCCTTAAATCAGTCATTCCCATAACCTAGGTGGTCCTATGACCGTCTACTTGCAGTTAGAATGATAATAAAATATTGTGCTGGATATTTTCCTAAGCAAAATCTGACATTCTTTTCCAGAAAGGAGCAATGAACTCAACAAATCAGACAGCATGAGATATATGGTTCACAGACAAAATTATGCAAGAGAGAACACCGTTTGTTCATGATTTGGATGTTAAGAAGCTTTGGTTATGAAGCAGAATCACCGATACTCAATTGTTCTGTTGTTCTTCCAGTTAGTAAGATGCCTTCTTAACTAAAACTTAAAAATAAAATTAGTATTACCCTAACAGCCTAGTCATTAAAATAGGACTCCACTGTACTAGATGTTTTATTGACAGAGAATTGAGGGGAACTTCCATGACAAAATTGGCCATCTATTCAAATGCAAGAGGGAGGGAACCCCACCTTTCCTTGCCTTCTGTTTTGGGGAGGGCGCGGATTAGGAAGCAGAGCAGTTGAGAGGTAAGAGGAGAACAAATTAAGAAAATTGTAATGATACTAACTGTTAAAAAGAAAAAGCTAAGAAGGAAACTTGTAGCAAGACATGTACTTGTCATTTTAGTAGTGTGCTCTCGGCAATTATACATCTTTTCTTTCTGTAAAACATATATTGTTCAGATTGCAAACTGAAGCTAATTTTTGCAACTATTGTTTCTCTCATGCAGTATACAGTCTCGTATTCAAATAAAGTATTCTATCTTCAGCCAGGTTATGCCTGCCTCATATCAGGCCAATGAGTAGTAATATGCCTCCCACATGACATTAGCAATTCTTTACTCAGCTTTTAAGATGTCACACAAAGAAAAAATAACCCAGACCACAAATAGATGTGCATGTAGTTCCCTATTTTATTGGATAAAACTCCGTTTACAAAACCTTTTATGGGATCAGGAGCAAAAAAAAAGTTTTACCATAAAAACAGTACTGCATTTAATTACAAACGTTAAGTGGAAAACAGAGGTCTAGAATAGGAGAAGAAACACAAAACATTGTTTCCCCTAGAGCATTTCAAGGATAAACTGCAACTTAAAGTTTCACTTCAGAAAGGTGTGAAAGCCTCAGAAACGTAAACGCTGCAGAAAAACTGCTTTGAGGTATGATTCCCAACAGAGTTGGATGTCTGTGAGAACATACATGCACAAGGTACTCTAGCATAACATTATGGCTGCTGCCTGACAATTTTCTCAAAAATGACTGACAAAAATCCTGTAATACTTTCAGAACTTATAATATTGAGGGCTTACATGTCTAATAGGATATCTGCCTTTTCTCAGGAAAGGTTGTGGAAATAATTTAAAATGTAAAAATGTTAGACTGAGTACTAACAGATAAGATTACTACGGCAATAAAAATTCAAACAAGAAGAATTCCATCTAAGGTTTCACTGAAGCCACAGTGATGTATATAAAAAAAAACAGCATAAGATCACTTTAAAATGTCTTATGGCTGCCTTTAAATTTCATATGTCAAGCACAGATTTGACACATCCCAAATAAAAGGTTTCCTATTTGATACGTTACAATAAAAATATACACCTCGTACTCTACTCTTATATCTGGGTTTTTATGTTCCTGGGGACTCTCATTAACCTCAGCCAACCAGTACATTGAGAGATAAACACAGAAAAGACTGGGTGTTCTTTAACTGCCCATGATGGCACGAGCTACCAATTACAATACATGCACAGATGGCTAATTGGTTTTATCACAGTTTTCACAGCTCAGGGAAGGCAGACACCACCGTTCTCAATTTCTCTGAAGGCCAGTGCCAGTAGCTCAAGAAGAATTCAAGTGTCTAGACCCCTTGGGTCCTGTTGCCCTACTTGATCAAAAGGGAAAAAAAAAATAATAAAAAAAAGCATTTTATAGTAATTTACACACTCAACAACCCCAATGCAATTTTAAGTAGCTCTTCAGTGTACATATTGATTTCAGCTCTTAGCTTCCTTTCTTAGCTTCACAACCATGCAGATAAAGTTATTTTCGAAAAGCTAAAAAGATTGTCACATAAATGCCAAGCTCTAAACATTTCAGAACAAAAGCAAGGGTTATGAGACTCAGAGTTAAGTTGTCAGGATGGGAAACACTAAAAAAAGTAAAATAAGTGCAAGAAATAGCTTTGCAGCCAAAGCTAGATTTTAACAGGACAGTTTGGTTCAAATCCATTGCCTGTAAAATTGCTCCTTCCTCTGAAATACATGATAATACAGATCTCTCTCATACAGATTCTGTAAATATAGTGTTATCAGCAAGATTAGATCACAGACTGCAGGCTTCTATCACTAAGTTTAAACAGTGACAACAGCAATAGCTTCGATCCCAAAAAGGATCAGCTGCAGGTAGGGCACACATATCAGTGAGCTTGCGCCTATCTGTTGAAACAGAACGGGGATACCGAGGACCCCGCAGAAAGATCTGAATTCCCAAAAGCAACTTTGCTCCAAATATTAGAGATCACCTTTCCCCACACTCCAGAACTCTTGCCCATTCTCCCTTTAAAATCCACTAGCTTCCAACATGCTACTGCCCTCCCTAAAACAGCTTCCAATACTGCCTGTATTCCTAGCCCTCCATACAAGCCCATGAACACACTCGTACTTTCCAAGGTCTTCCTAAGCCTTCCAAATTCCTTGTTCTGCATATATGAGAAGCATTGAATATACTGAGGACAAAAATCACCTCCTTGCTCTCCCTTTCTCCAAGTGCCTCATAAGAAACTGAGGAGGTGTGCTGTTGCATAAGTCGGACTCTGTTCCTTTCCAGATGGGAGTCCCTTCTCATCCTCCAGCACATGCACAGGTAAGTCAGCACAAACCCTGTAAGGAGCTACAGCATACCTCAACAACATGAAATCCTGGAAAGTTTCAGTTATGCTTTAACAAGCCCCTGATAAGCATTCATTAAACCTTTTTTTTTTTTTTCTTCTGGATACAAAGTTTGGGAAAACTTGGATAAAATGACAAAAAGAAGAAGAAACCCTTTTCGGAATGAAGACTGCCCCTTCCCAAGCTTTAAGTATTTCAGGTAATGAGGTAATGATTGATTTCTAAATTTACTGTTTAACCTCCCTGAAAACTGACACATGCAAAACTATGCAGAAAACATATCTTGGCTTTACAGTCTGCCTGTGCTACCAAGGGGTGGGAAGACCAGCTCTTCCTGCCTCACCACAGGGTCACAGTGGCTCCAGGCTGCATTTCTATTCCTTTATGAATGTGGAGAGAAAGCATGCAGAATTATTTGGATTTTTATTCAGCATAATAAAGAATGACCTCTATTGCATCCCCCAAAGAGTCTGCTTCAAAAAGGCATTGAAACTAAAATAGTTGGCACAATGATTTTTGATAGGCCTACTTACTGACTGTACAGTTAAAAACAACAACAACAACAACAACAAAGCAACCAACAACTGGAGGTCAAGCAATTCAAATCTGTCTTTGAAAAGAGTAGCTCAATAGTGTTGGCTCACTGAGGACTGTTTAATATGAAGATTATCAGCAAAAGCTGTCAGTATTGTTTACAAAGATCTGAAATAAATTCTTGTCCCACACCTGAATAGTTAGACTACCATTATCTTATTTTTATTCTTCCATGCTAGTAGCAGGTGACTATCATAAAGCAAATGAAACAGCTTTTGCAGCCATATAATTCCAAGGATTATGCAAGGCCACTTCCCAAGCCATTTCAATGCAAACAAAGAAGTTTCAGTGGCTCTTTCACAAGACATGCAGCGCCAGCAGAAGAGGTTACTAGGTGAGAGCATGTACAGGTCAGAAAGACAACAGTTTCAAAGTTGGTGCATTGTTTGATACGAACCTACATTTCAAGGATTTGCTTGCACTAAATTAATCCTTCATCTTCTATTCTTATTCTGCCAACTATATTCCCCTAATGCTCAGCTTTTGAGAATACAGGCTGCAAGATACCATTGAATATTAAATTATGTAATACACCTCCATTGCATAAACTGTAGGAAATAACATACATCAAGGGCATCCCTGGGGTCATTTGCCAGAAACACTCATTTACATTTTTTAATTGCTGGTTGTCATTCCAAACCCAGGTAATACAAACAACATTAAGCATGCCTTTATCAAACAGCTGTTCTTTAACCAAAAATCTCTGGTCAAATTAAAAAAAAACTGAATACCAATGAAAGGCGTGAACCCATTTCTAATGATGCACTGTGAAAAAACCTATCAGCCCATCAACACAGCTTAACAAAAATCATACTATTCTTTCCTGTTTGTTTTTTTGTTGTTGTTGTTTTTAATGACTCAAGACCATAAATGTTGATTCCTGTTGATGAAATTATTGTATTTGCATTTAAAATGGGGCTGTAAATTAGAACCTTTCCAGGCCTGTCAGAGTGACTTGTGAGGTCCTGGGTAGATGCCCTGTGTCCATGTCCCATATTCCATTGCCTGTGGGGATTCAGATGCTGAGCCTAGGGCCAGGATGACCTGTCAACTCCTCCTGCACCTCATCAGGATACCCCAGGTCTGCTTCTTTCCCCAGGGAACAAGTAAGTTGTCTGCTGCGTCGTCCTTTCATTTCAGAGAGTGAACCCAGATGTTTTTTGATAGCTTCAGATTTCATATGTGAAAATATCCATGGTGCAATTAACATATATGTAAGAAAATAAAGCCACAAAATAAAACCACAGTGTTATGTAAGCATAAAGTTAAGAAACCCACAAGCCCTGCTCTTCCTCTAGCAAAGGCCAATGCACAAGTGAAGATATGCTTATCAGAACCATGAATGTACACACAGTGGGGAAGAGGAAAAAAAAAAATTAAATCTAAAGCACTACAAGCATTCTGTGATTCACACGTTACATACAACTGGCATACTTTAATGCATGTAAATCCTTTCTGAACAAACCAGGATATTAACATAAGCACGGCATAAGTCCAGCTAACACATTAATATGAAAATATTCTGACTACATCCCTTGTTCTTAAAGTAAAGAATTAAAACAGTATTCCTCTTATTTACTCTAACATAGAAATTAGCAACAAGGTATATGGTGCACAGCTGCCTGTTAATTTGCACTGCGAAAAGTGGTTTTATAATAAAATATCAAAAGAACAGAACTAGGTTAGCTGTTTTCTAGCAAAGACAGATTTTCCTTAGACTGTTGCATAAAAGGCCTTCACTCTTAAAAAAAAAAAAATCAGAAATTAAGTGCTCTTTCACAAGAAGGTGCCAAACTTCAGTTCTAGCAGATGTTCATTTCAGTGTTCTTGACCAAAAGACTAAAAAAATTATACTGATCCAAAAACTACATTACAGAGAATAAAACTCCTTTGTGGTATGGGGGCAAAAGGAAGCAACATCGCATAACTTTTGTCTGATTTCATCTTTGCACTTCCAAGGCCATTCTCCCTCCCTTGTACTGTAACATCTGAATATCTTCAAGCTGTATTAAGAAATGTATTTCAATATCCACTGAGAAAGATAATAATTTCTTTGTTCCTCAGACGGAAAATTAAGGCTTAGAGATGTTTAATAACTTGCCAAAAGCATCAGAGCACTTTTTCTGCCAGAAGAACAGAAACATTTCTACGCAGGTTGGTTCTGTGGTTAAAAATACAAAGAAGTCTGATGTAGTCATTTAGTCCTGGCCTTTTATACCAATTTTATTCTGCTGTCAGGTTAGTAAACTCCAATGAAAACAATTCCTTCAATGTCGCTTTAAGGTCTTCCACTCAATAGAATGTCCTTAGGGTTTTAAAGTTCAGTTGTAAACTATTACCTTGGCTTAACATTAGCGCCAACAATTATTATTAAAGAGGTGTATTAAAGTTAGATATAAAGCATTATGCACAATCCCATAAACATCATCTTTACTCCCTACATTCAACTCTTCCTTCCAAAACCATCATCTTTCTCTCACTGTAATCTGTAAAGATATGCCTCTTATCATAACATTCCCTTCAAAAAAGAAATCATGTTTCTTAGTAAGTGCTGAACTGCAACTGACTGAAAAGCAGCCATGACTACAGAGCACCTACAATACTTTAAAAGCCCTAGAATTCACTTCTACCACAACTACAGAGCACACTTCAGAGAAAATGTACTATAATTCACTCGGCTTAATGTGAAAAGTAATCACATTATGGAAATGCTTGGTCATTTTACTGTAGGTAGCACAGGATCAGTATTGCTTCATCGTCATCATCTCTTGACTCCCCATATGCATTTTCAAAATATGTTTTATACAAAGTGGATTTTTTTTATTTGTTAGCAGCCAGAAAATTTTGCACTTATGTTTTTGAACAAAAGTACAGATGGCAGCATCTCGTATTTAACTCAGTTTGTCAGGGATCACCACCCATGCACGTGCGTAACTGCACACACGTATGCATACCTACACATCCGTATGCACCCAGAGACCTTTGAAGCATCATGACTGTGGTTCCCCACTACGTGCCACTACATGCCAGGCGGGCTCGCTGACCTAACCATGGATTGCTCAAATATATTTGAGCAAATTTTGCACTGACAAGGAATTACCTATATAGTTCTGAAGCAGTTTTAGAGTTGGCAGTGCCTGCCTAGCATGGCCTATTATGCTTGAACATAGCAAACCTACACCAAATAAGCATTCAGATTAAAATTATTCCACCTTATTTCCTAGTGTCATGCTATATTTCATGTTAACCGTAGTATGAAAAAACAGCTTCTTTGTATCTGCTCTCAGAGGAACTAATACTGCTCTTCCCTCAAAATTTTCTATATAACAACACTGCTTGGATTTACATCACCAAAAATTTAGCTTAACCTTGATGAGCCGCAACAGCAATTAAAAGGCCCCAAAAAATGTGATGAAAAATGTAACTAATGTCTTCATGGTTACTGATGACAGTCAGAAAAGAGCAGTAACATATTGTATTGAGCACTGAAGAATACGCATTAGTGGATCAGCGTTAATACAGGCAAGAGATTTGCAAGGTTTAATGAGGTTTTAGAAGACAAATAGGAAAGTCATTGCACATGACTCCAGGGTTTGTTTCACCTCCCTCATAATTGTAAAAGTCATGACTGTACTTATCATTACGTTTTATACAACCTGCACAGGAGACTCGGTTCGTAGGTGCTTTGTTAATTATTATTGTTTTGATTCATGTCAGCTTTTTTGTTTTTACACAAACAAATGCAGACCAGACACAGTTACGTAAGAAGCAAAAAGGTCATCACTGGAGAACATTTTGCAACAAGTATATGGCTTTGTTGAGAAATGACAGCACTGAATGAAAATAATTAAAACTGTTTTCTTTTCTATGCACGATAAAAAGAAAATTACTCCCAGAATGAAAATCCAGTGACTTGTTCTCAGATGCATCAGCTGTTAGCTCTTTAGATGAGCTCTGACTCTCAACTACACCTTTATATACAGCACATTTTTCGATTTAAGATCTAACTCCATCTCTCTGCATGCCTGGATCTTTTACAGGCAGCTAATGGCGGGGTTTTTTGCCTTCAAGAATAAAAACAAACCACTGACAGATATAGAAGTTTCTCCTATGTATTACTTTCCATTGAAAATTAAGTTCAATCATCCATTTTAATCAAGTTAAAATTTATTTTAGAACTTGTTATAATCTGTACTAAATTATTTTCCTTAAATGGTTACATATTATCAGTTAGTAAGCATTAGAAGATGCTTTCATCTAGAATTTTTGTATCAAATTTGGGATTTCTTCCAAGCAAGAAATATACTTCGCAACTATGAGCTTCAGAAATTACTTACATATGTATTAAACTATTCCATTTACTTTTTTAGTGTTAAGAAACATGTAGCTGAGGTCTAGTAAATAGAAAAATAAGAATTATTTCCACATAATATGTCTCAAGCAGCAGTTAAAAGGAAACTGGAACTAAAATACCATGATTTAAAAATTGAGTAAATAAAACTGTTTTAAATGTAGTTAAGTAGACAACAAAAGCATCAAAAGTAAGTTTTATCTTCAAGCAAGTACACTCTTATCTGCAGCTACTGTAAAACAGGAAAGTTTCTCATTGCTATTTTTTTAGTATTGGAGAACCAGTACATATCATCACTTCAGGCTCATTTTTGCAGATATTCTGAAGATGAGAACAACGCATCCTGATTTTCAGCTTACGAATAAACCAGTTATTGAATAGAGAAAGGATTTGTTGAAAATTTTATTTCTGCAGAAAGAACTGTTACTGTCAAAAGCTTTTCAGATTAAAAAGTATTTTCTATGTTCTTATGCAACTACCACAAACTTCAGCAGAACAACATTTCTTCCCACCGCAGAGTTAAATTTTACATTTTTTTCCAGTTAAAAACTATTTTAAATCATAGTGCTTCAAAGGTTGTCATAACACGATTAAAAAAAAAAAAAGTAAAAGTTAAGGGTTGGTTTTTTGTTGTTGTTGTTTGGTTTGGGTTTTTGCTCACTTGTCTTTAAAATGTTTTTCCCTCCACCATGCCCATTTGTATACTGCTCAAGTTCTTGGTAGTTGCATAAGAACACAGAATGATGTGTTCACATCACTAGCTCCCCCCACCTCCACCAAACATGCAGAGAAAATCTGCTTCCACCCCAATGATCCCACTGAAGTCACAAATAAGCTATATTCGTAATGAATCTATTTGTCACATCAGAGATTAAGATTAAAACATTAGGTCTGTTTTTCATAACCAGCTAATAATGAAGGTATAGAAATACTTTCCCTAATCACTTCAGCTGGACAAATGTTTGTGTTCCTATCTGCCTCAGCAGCCCCTCTGTCACTCCTCGGCGTTGCCAACTGCTCTCCTGCAGCTCTCCAGCTGCTTTCCAGTTGCACAGCTGGCGCAGCTGAAATCCTCTGCTTACATTTTACCCATTCAGATGGCTGGCATCCCAGTGGATTAAGCTGTTCCTGTGCACAGAGCAGATATCAATTTTACAAAGACCTGACACTTCCTTACCTTCCAAATCACTGATTCAAGTAGCTGATCCAGTTTCCTGCTCAGAAACACATTCTATAGACCTGTAATTTGACCACAGTGTGCCACAGGAAAACCAGAACAAACTGGGAACACTTATTTACTTAAATGGACTAACGTGTGACAAGAATGTTCTGCATTACTGTATGTTGCACAGAGTCAAGCACACTGGGAGAGGGATGTCAGTGAAGCCAGAAAAAAAACAGGATGGATTAAGAAGGGTTCAAGCAGTTTTAGTATTTGTTTACTCAGAGAAAGCTCAAGGGAAAAGGGGGCACAGAGAAGGTAAAATACTGAAATTACAAAAAGGCAGCCACAGAACACTTTTGGCAAGGATAACAGAGAGAGGCGGATGGAAGCAGGTCCAGAGACCTCTGAAGCTAAGACTTCAGAGTTTATGTGAAGCGGGGATAAAAAGGCTTTATCCTAAAACAAACCAACCACCAATCTGCTCTTTTCATTTGGGGAAAGATACTGCAGTTTTAGATCAGAGAAATCAGAGCTCACCACCATCTATATGAACCCTCTTTATCTGCAGGACTTAAGGTTTCAAAATGGCCCAACACACACAGGTGACCATAATGCTCGTTACCCAAAAGCCAGCCTGGTTTTAAGGCATGCAGACCAGCAGAAAAAACTGTCATCTGGCTCAGAAAGCAACCCTGTAATGCAATTTCAGCATTGGGTTAGAAATTGTGGACACCTGGTTTACCATGATTTTTCTGGGGAAAAGGAGGGAAAAACAGCAACATTAAACTTCATTCATTCGCATGTGAATTTAGGGGTGATTCTTAAACGAACGATTTGTTATACTGTGTTCTGCAGCTTTTGAGAATTTAATTTAAATGGATTCAGCATGCACAAGAGCTTTGCCTTCAAGGTTTTAACCCCAGGAACTGATCATGAGAACGATCTGTTTTTGTGACTGTGGCCACAAAATGCAAGCAAAGAAACTTCTCATTTAAAAGGCCTGAAGATTTTCCACTTTTATACATTGAAATTAATGCATTGGACTACTTCCAGAAATGAACTGGTAGCTAAGAAAAAGCTGACTATGACACAATGAAAACCCTTAAACAAATGGTGTTCTAAACGCTTTAATAGTTTCTATCACATAATTGAGAATTCAAGAAGAAAAATATGCCTTTTACCAACATGTAGCCTTTAGCTAAATAAATTTTAGCAAATAAAACACTGCCTGCAAGGCAAAATATTTGACTAATTTGGACCGATTAAAAGGTTTTTACTGAAACAGGAGAGAATTCTCTCCATAATGTCTCCAATTTTCTCCACAAACATTTCCTGAAACAAAGTTTTTGTAGGACATCATATTATTCTGAAACAACTTTCATTTTTGCGTCAACCCCACTGCAGGCAGTATTTTAAGAGAACAGTCCAATAAAAAGCTTAGATAATTATCTAATTACTAATTGGACATACATACCACAACGCTTACCCCAGCGCAACTCATTATCACCAAACACTCTATACTAAATCTTTTATTCTCTGAGTAAGCACAGGACAACAAGTAATCAACTGAAGTTACTAACTCAATGCCTCTGTACAAGGCCCTAATACACATGCTATGGGTGTCAGTATTCGTATCTGTATCACATATTAATCTTTTTTTTTTCCAATCCAATAATGGTAGATTTAAGGACGCAGTATGCATGCCCAGCACAAATAAGGTTACATATTTACTAGCCTTCACAAACAAGTATGATTTGTGGATAAATATCTGCCTCTCAGAGTAGTGAAAACACTATCATTGACGTCCCACAACATTGTTTTATTAGCTAATAAAGCCGGACCAGCACAATGTACTTACAGCCATTTATAATAGTTAGGCAAACAAGCCAGCTGAGCTTTGATTTTTTCTTTCACTCTACACACACACACGTCAGCGGCACCAAAACGCTGTTGTGAGCTGCAAGCTCCCGAGGGTGGGCCAGTGCGTGAGGGTCCCAGAGAGGTGAGGCAGCCCAGGCCTCACGGCACAGCTCCCCTGCACCGCCATCAGCCAGGCCGAGCACCAGACCCGCCACCACAACAGATCGGCCGCAGGCTAAAGGCGGCTGAGATGGCCTTCCCAAGCACAGCAGAGATGTTAATTGGCTTTGTGCATATTCCTTACCTAAAGTGCCAAGGTTCAGTTTTCACACAATAATCAGAGAGCCTTTTCTGGGATACCTGAAGGCCACTGCTTGTTTTAGTTAAAATACAGATTAGGACCTCCACAATATTTGCTCAGGCATTCCAGGATCCTGCCCAGAGTCTACTAAGAGCAAAAGGGTCAGCAAAGCGAGTGTTCAGCCAAATGAATAATGCTTGTAGTTAGAAAAACAGCTGGACAGATGTAGATGCTATCTAGGTTCCTCTTTCAGACACATAGAACATTAAAAGCTCTGATTCATGCTTTGCAACAAACTCTGTCAGAACACCAGCTACCAGTACTCAAAATCCAGGTGATGTTAGCCAGAGATCAGACATTGATGAAAAAAAAAAACAGCACACGCAATTATTTTTCCCAGAATCTTAGCCATCCTCCTCACTAAGGAAGAAAACAGGAGTGCTGTCAAACACCAAACTCTGCAATTTTTCTTGGCACAGAGCCTCTGACAAACTCTGTCTACAGAAAGACTGAGGTGTGCTGCACAGCAGTTTCTGAAGTTTCCAGACAATGAAGTGGTTAAATGTGTAAGCCAACCATCAGCCATATTACAAACTTGGAAATGCCTTCACTGTATATGAAATCACCCATATTAACCATACACTTCATTTTCTATAGGGAACAGAGTATCATAGAAAAAAAAAAAAGACAAAAGAAAAATGAAAAATATTTAAAATTCTCAACAGCAAAAGGACGTTTTTTTCTCTTTCAAGTATTTTCAGACAGCCTGAAAGTAAGAATTTAGGCTTGCAAAGTAAAGAATACGGAAATCTGTCTGAAGTAAACTTTGGGAAACATTACATCTCTTAGGAATGAAGACTGCAAAATGTACCTGATGACCGGAGAATGGCAAATGTTGTGCCCACCTTCAAAAAAAGACCAAAAGGACAATCACGGAACTACAGACTGGTCACCCTCACTAAGGTCCTTAGAAAAAACATGGAGCAAATCCTCTTGGAGCACATTTACAGGCACATGAAAGTGGTGGCGACTGAGAACAGTCTGCATGGATCTAGGAAGGGTAGATCTTGCCTGACCACCTGAACTGCCTTCTCTGATTTCCAGACAAGGTGAGAGCAGTGAATGTCACCAGCTTTAGCAAGTCTCTTGACAGTCTCTCATAGCATTCCTGTACTGAAGTTAGGACGTTACACTCTGGATGGGGGTTCAACTAACTGGGTACAGAAAAAGCATTTAGGTTGTACTACCCCTGGAGGTCAGTAACAAAGTACTGCAAGAGTCCATCCTAGCATATGTCCTGTTTAACATCTTTACCAACCACCTGGAAGTGGAAAAGGAAGTGATGGAGTGCATCCTCATCAAGTTTGCCGTTGATTGGGGGTTCAGGTGTAAAGAGAAATACTTGATAGGCTGGGACTGCCATCCAGAAAGACCTAGACAAGCCAGAGAAATGACCTGATGGAAACTTCATGCAAACCACAAGGACATATGCAAAGTCCAGGACCTAAGAATGAAGCCCCCTCCATGCAGCACTCTACATGCTAGGGATGACTGCCCAGGGGCAGCTCTGCAGACAAAGCCCCAGGTGACGTGGCAGAGAGCAGCCACACAAGAGCCTCCCAAAATCCCTGGCAGCAGCGAGGGCCAGAAA
This sequence comes from Chauna torquata, assembly GCA_013399475.1. Lineage (NCBI taxonomy): Eukaryota > Metazoa > Chordata > Aves > Anseriformes > Anhimidae > Chauna > Chauna torquata. The sequence continues at coordinate 129,066 of VXAL01003826.1, read as the reverse complement.
TGTCCTGGGCTGCACAAACAGGAGCACAGGCACTGCATCCAGGGAAGTGATCACCCCCCTCTTCTCAGTGCTCGTTAGACCACATTTGGATTAACAAGGCCAGTTTTGGGGGCTCTTCAGTACCACACAGGCACTGACACAGCAGAGGACACCCAAGATGATCAGGGGCTGGATCAACTTGTCCTCTGAGGAGAGGCTGAAAATCTGGGGTTTGTTCAGCCTGAGGAATAGACAGCTTCAGGGGAACCTAGCAGCAGCTCCCCAATATCCATGAGGTTATGAGAAGACAGACAAGCTCTTTATGATGGTATGTGGTGGAAGGAAAGGAAACAAGAAGCATACATTGCAACAGGAGATTCAGACAGGACATAAGGAGAAACTTTTCCACTTCTGACAGTCAAGCAGTTCAAAAGGTTATCCAGAGAAGTTGTGCAGTCTCCAGCCTTGGAGGTTTTCAAGATATGACTGGAAAAAGCTCTGAGTATCCTGGTCCAATTTCATAACTGAACTTACCTTGAGCTGGTGGTTGAACGAGAGACTTCCTCAGGTCCCTCCTAACCTGAATTATTCTACCATTCTACAGGATTCTTTCTACCATTCAAAAAAAACACCTCTGCAGGGAAACGATTCCTGGTAACTCACTGNAGGCACTGCATCCAGGGAAGTGATCACCCCCCTCTTCTCAGTGCTCGTTAGACCACATTTGGATTAACAAGGCCAGTTTTGGGGGCTCTTCAGTACCACACAGGCACTGACACAGCAGAGGACACCCAAGATGATCAGGGGCTGGATCAACTTGTCCTCTGAGGAGAGGCTGAAAATCTGGGGTTTGTTCAGCCTGAGGAATAGACAGCTTCAGGGGAACCTAGCAGCAGCTCCCCAATATCCATGAGGTTATGAGAAGACAGACAAGCTCTTTATGATGGTATGTGGTGGAAGGAAAGGAAACAAGAAGCATACATTGCAACAGGAGATTCAGACAGGACATAAGGAGAAACTTTTCCACTTCTGACAGTCAAGCAGTTCAAAAGGTTATCCAGAGAAGTTGTGCAGTCTCCAGCCTTGGAGGTTTTCAAGATATGACTGGAAAAAGCTCTGAGTATCCTGGTCCAATTTCATAACTGAACTTACCTTGAGCTGGTGGTTGAACGAGAGACTTCCTCAGGTCCCTCCTAACCTGAATTATTCTACCATTCTACAGGATTCTTTCTACCATTCAAAAAAAACACCTCTGCAGGGAAACGATTCCTGGTAACTCACTGACTGAGATGCTGAAAGCACTCCAATATTGAGTGACGTGATGATACTAACTGTATGACTCAGTCCAACTCTGCTACTCATCCTTGAAAGACTTCAAAATGAACTTTGGAGTCTAGCAAGGAAAAAAAAAAGGAACTATTAGCCACTTGAATTAATACATTTGTTTTGCTTAGAGAAACCACAAAGCAATTCAAGTAAACCCTGTTAAGTTAAAATGTGGCTTACAACTTACTATTGAATTTGCAAAATGTTTTCATATCTACAAACGAAAGCATTTGAGAGTTCAGTATCTTTCCTACGTAATCAACAGAAACTGGCCAGTTCCCAAGCAGCCTCCCAGCAGAGGCCAGTCAGGGTAAACGAACGTGGGAGAAAGGGAAGGTCACTTCCTATATGAGGAACTACTGATTCAGAAGTTCTCAACATTTCAAAAGAAGGACTGTAATATTTGCCTGTTCAAGCTGGTGAAATACCTCCCAAAAAAAGTAGCTTTTATTCCGGGAGAAAACCTCCCAGACTTTATTCATCCCACCTTGATGAACTGCATGTTCAAGTACTGGCAGACTCAGGAAAAAGCTTTAGTTTTATAGCATACAAATTACCCAGCTACTACACCTACTAGAAGAGAAAGAAGCATGTAATTCTTGGCCTATGCTCTTAATAGCAGGCAACTTTCATTCCCAGAATAGGGTGATGTTTTACTAAAATTTTCCCTAAGGAAAAATCAAGGTGCTGTTGTTTCAGTTTTTTATGTAGCAATTCGGCAGCTGAGCATTTGCATTAATTGAGTATGATGCTGGTGATGATTCTCTTCTGCAGTTTTGGATATGCTCCGTTTCTCCTCCAGATGGTCTTCTCCCGAGTCTGCAGAACTGGCCAGGAAGCTGATGTCCTTTTATAAATTGACAGCTATCCTAACAGTAATCATGATTTCCTGACATTTTCAGAATATATAATAAAATACTAGGTTCAAATTGTTTTCATTTGTGGGGTGGTTTTTTTTGTTGTTTGTTTTTTTTTGTTTTTGTTTTTAATTATGTCATCATAGTTAGGCTAAGAAAATTACCACTGATTTGAGGAAAAAGAAAAAACAGAAGAATCATCTCTCAGGTCTCTACCCCGGCCCACCATGTTCAGATGTCTTGCTTTTTTGGGGAGTGAGGAATGAAATTTCACACTATCTAAACATTCTGAGCATCACTGTACTCCAGATGGAGGGAATCAAATCCCAGCATCGCAGCAGTAGCAGACATCCATCCACTGGAATAAATCACACACTGCAACAGGGAAAGTCAACAGCCTGTTAATAGTTAACATTAACCCAATAATTACCACTGAGAAACCTGAACAGAACCACTGATTAGATTCCAGAAATTTCAAGAGCTCATCTGTATTTAGCCTTCTCTCTCTGTCTGTGAAGTCTGAATATCTTACCCGTTTGTTTTCTTTCTTACCCTCACCCATGTAAAGTCAGAAATAACAGTTGACTTAAAAGCAATACCTGATCCCACTGAGGGTTATGTTTTCACTCCTGGTCAAAATACAGAATTAGCTTTATAAACATTGTGTAATTGACCTGTGAGGTTCAATAACTCGGAACATATTGAGCAAAGAGCTTAGCAATATTCAAGAAAGGATTGAACATAATGATTAATAGCCTCTGCAACCAGACTAAAAATTGCAAGAACCTCAATCGTCATGCTCCAGGGCACAGACTTATAACCAGCTGAGATCACGAATAAATTTCTCCCCAGTACATTACTGTGAAGTTAGGTGCACTGGGAATACTTTACAGCTTGGAGACTTGCAGGGCCTTCATTTTTTTCCCCGTTTGTTGAAAAGTATCTATATTGGTCCTTAAACATCTTAGAATGTAGGACTAAACAGACATTCACAGGGAAAAACTGCCTAATTTGAAGCCATTTCTGACAACTGTTCATCTTAGCCAGATTTTGAACTGTTTTAAAATGGTGAATATTCTCCATTATCTCTAAAAAACTGACTGCAGAACTTCACTACTCTTCCTTAGTGATTGGAGGAAGGGAGAAAAAAAAAGAAAGAAAGAAAGAAACAGCATACCACAGCCAACCTCAACCAACGTCCCCATCCCCATGCCCTCCAAACACAGACAAAAAGGCAAATCAATTCCAGTGAAATTCTTTTTTTTAATTAAAACTGGTTGCAGAAGGTTTTTCTAAATTGCTCTGTTCTTATGAAAAAGATACTGACGTTTCAGCAGGAAAAAAGATCACTGAAGAACATTAAAGCCTTTCTAGTTCTCACCCCAAAAATATTTTATTTAGACAGAACAACGTTGTGCTCCACTTGCTCTACTTCCCCGCCAATCTCTCCATGGGCTGGATTTTTCATATGGATTATGCTTTCAGCCACAACATGTACCTGGCATTCCCACAACGTATTTTCCCACTGCAGTTCATCATGTTGGAGATAGCTGTGGCAGTCCAGGAAGGAGATGCACAGGGCACCAAAGATCGAATTCCTGGGCAGCAGTCATTTGTTAACTTGAAGTTAGTATTGCACTGGTACTTCCAAAGCCAATAGTTTGGGAAAACCTTGCTTTCCATTCAGATTGTCTAGACAGGGTAGAATCCTCTCTAGTTGTAGAATTTACATTGACCCTTATGGCTCCTTCCATCTTCAAATGTTTAAATATTTATTACTATTTTGAATCAGTTATCATTCCATAGCCACCCCAATCCAGTCAAATTTGACAAAGTTTGCCATAGGTTTTGCAGTCTCACCAACATTTCATCATTTACTACTGTTCTTTTACTGCTTACTGAAGTCTTTCAGGCACTAAAGGACGCTGCAATAGAACGATGAGCTCTAGCCGCTTCACTACCAGCTCTGATTTTCAGGGCAACCTGCACACTGAATGCATTCTACTGCTGAACCAAGGATAAATAATTGGGGTTTGGGTTTCTTGATTTTATGATTTGAATGAAGATCGTCCTCCCACACAAGAAATATTCCCCTATTGTGTAATAAAAAATTAAAAAAAAAAAAACACATTAACCACATGAAAATCATGAGGTAGAACCCAGAACTAAATGAATCACAAGAGAGAGGTAGGCAGAAACAGCTTCCATTTGTCATTATCATCTTTGTCATTATCATCTGGAGAAAAAAAAAATGCCACCATATAACAAACTTAAGAAATTATTCTTATAGCAACAATAAGAAACAACAAAATCAAAATAGGGGTGTAGGTTTTTTTTCACCTGCAGTCAGACCGGAGCAAGATATCGATTACTCTCAGTGGGGAAATCTGGAGAGGAATCTTCCCGATGAAAGCCAAGAATATATTAAAGGGAAAAGACATTTTAATACTCCATTATAAAGGAGAAGCTGCAAAGCCTGAAGCCTTCTATATAGCATTTAAAACTATAAGGGGAGGATAAAGCAGTTATTGAATTCCTATACGCATGCAGAACAGGTGAGCCAAAACATGGGAAAAGTGACAGGAATCAAATTGGCATCTGTTATTGCACAGCAGAATGCTGGAAGGAAAGGAGGAAAGTTGCCAGGAGTTGAAGGACAGGTATGTAATAATTGGACTTTCAATCGCATTGCAATAATAGAGTCATGAGGTCCCAAGATGCCCAGTATACCTTCCTTCAGACAGGTGAGGAAACTACGGTATGGAACGTGTATTTTCTCCAGGTCACTCTATATGCCTGTAACACAGAGGTCTGACAACCAGACCACAAAGCTCACTGGGTAAGTGTGGTGAAAAACAGTCTTAAGGCGTAAACTGAAGCTGCTACGGCAAGAAACAGAAGAGCTTCAGCAACAGCCTCAGTGTCTCAGTACACTTTATACGCAGGTCTCTGCAACCTTCTTGGGCACCAGAAGCCACAAAACCAGGTGAACAGCTCTTAATCCCTCTCTCCTTTATGAAAATTTCAGTCCAAACCCATATTCTCCATTCTCATGATGATGCTATGGGCATTGTTAAGCTTTTGGGGTAGGCAGGGAAGGGGGAAGAATACTCTGATTCAGAAAAGTCTAGTTCAATTTGGATGAAAACATATGAGCAAGAGACTTTGTAAAGCAGCAGTGACAGAACCTAGACAGAAGAAACACGAAAAAATTAAGAGAAAAATGTTTCTCCTCCTCGTTTGCTACATTTTAAAATTTTAAGGAGAATATGAGAAAAGGAATACCAGAAGTTCCTTTTTTTTTTCCTCCTCTAACTAAAAAGATGATTCAAAGAGTTTTCATTATTTATTCATTTATTTTTATGAGGGAATTTCTCCCAAGAGACCAAGACAACCCTCTCAAAGCTGTTCTAGCATAATACAGAATGAATAAATTAACTTCAACAGTTTTCAAGGCAGATCCACATCCTGCCCACAGATATTCGTGTTCAATTCTCAGCAACATCAGCAGGCGCTGCCCACACATGCCAATCATTAGCCTCTACAAACCTGAGAAATAACTGAAGCCCAGCTCACAAGGAACAACAGCAACCAACATGTTAACCGTATGCACATGCACCTTACAGCACACAAGCTAATGCCTACAAACACTAGCAGGAAAGACCGAAGTATTATTCTCCCTACGAGAATGAAGACAAAATACATCAGTATAACGTAGTAATTTTGGACGGTCAAAATCACTACTTGAAGCAAGGTGGTCTACAGGAGGAATACAGAGTTAACAGGATTGTATGGATTTTAAACACAAAATTAGAACAAGGTTGTCTTTTCAAATGACTAGAAACAGGCATGAAAGCCCACTGGGTTCCAGTTCCTATTCTGGCCCAAAACAATTACTTATTTGGAATGTTTTATCAGGAATTTCTTCTGAACCACAATTTTGTTCCTACTATGGTTCTCATGCTACTGTATCATAACTTGTCCTAAAAAAAAAAAAATTAAAAATAATTTCTCAAACAAAAAAGCTGTTTAGCTATTAACAGCTAGCATCCAGAGCTTTGCTGATCATATACAAACGCCTTAATTTCATATATGATGTAAAAGTTATGTATATATACGCATTGCACAGTATTCATGTAATTAAACGACATTTAGAATTAGTTTATAGTGCTGAATGTTTTCCTGGCTATGAAGTGGCAAGAGTTGGACTCAATGATCCTTGTGGGTCCCCTCCAACTTGGGATATTCTACGGGTATATGAAAACCACCAAGATCACCTGTGTGTTTTCAAGTTTTACTTTAGACCTACAAACGTACAGAAGAGGAAGAAGCAAATTACTACACTCCAAATTGGTTATTTCTTGAATCACTCAAGACCAACACCAGGACATTTTTTGGACGCTAGTAACCAGCTGAGCGGAATGAAAGTCTGAGAAAACAGACAAAATACGCTCTAGTCTATGAGCTGCCATGAAGTGCATCTCAGGTCCTTTACATTTTGTACTATTACAGGCAATGACAGCAATGTATTTTTATGCAAACAACCGGGATAAAGTTAAACTACATGTTTAATAGTCAACAATATTTACATACCAAGGCCTTCTTGCTTCAAATATCCATGGGTATGTTCCACAGCTTTGCTACAGTTCAGTATTGTATTTGAAATGCAAAGCAAAGCAAGTCCATGAAACTAGACGAAGGTTGAGATTAATTCAAAATTTTTGTTTTCAAGTTCTCAGTCTAACACAACCCATTTGCACAACAGCTTTTCTTTCTCCATTTTGGAAGGAGTCTCCTCTGTGCATAAGATACCAGGACTGCTACCAATCTGCCCTGCCACCAAGATAGAGTTTATTTTGCCCTCTCTCCTCCTCCCCAAAGATGCAGTTCTGCTGTATGTCATTTTGACTAACAGGTAGTAGAGACTTAACACCGGCAGGCCCTCAAACACTCATTAGTGTTTTTTCTTTGCTCATTTTCAAGTGAAAATGGCTGTTACAATAACTACCACCCAGACAGATGTTGCAGTCACTTTGGCTAACAACAGAATGATATTATTAACACCTACTTTTCAGCAGAATGTCACTTGCACTGCAATATTCCTTCCTTCAGAAGAAACCATCTATCTCTGTTTAGCAGTTAATAGGTTCTTGGCTGTAGAGCCCCTCTGGTCACAACAGGCTAGCAGTACAGAGCATTGCAGTTCTGACACAGAGGAGCTGCTGCAACAAAGCTGCCCCCTTGCAAATAAAAGCCCTCTGTCTGAGAAGTGGTAGCATCCAGTTGCTGCATGGGTTTTGCCATTTTAAATGAAAATTCCACCCCATGGACAAGCTTTATCCTAAATGAATTGCAAATTATATCCCTATTGAGTGCCAGCTGGTATTGTTTCTATGTAGTTTCCCTTTGGTTTCCCTCTCTCCCCCCCCCTCAATTAATACAACAATATTCATGACCTGTCGTATCTTACTGCTTAATTACGTACTTTGTGGAACAAAGCTTTAAAAATGAGACTATCAAGCTGGAAGGGGGAAGGGGGGAGAACAGGACAACCAGATGTGCAGAGAGAGAGGGGAAAACAAAGGGCATTTTGAAAGGGAGGTGAGAGAATTAGGACTTGTATGGGGATGAAAGGAAGGGGAGATAGAAACAGAATGAGGAGATGCACATAAAACATATATATATGTATATAGAAAGTGACTGAACTAATAAAAATGTGGTATTAAATAATGCATCCTGCATTTATCTAATATGATTTAATAAATACTTGGAGCTAAGATCTCAGCCCACTCCCATTTCATTATACAACAGACACAATTCCTGGTGACAGAGAAAGAATGCTGTATTATTTTGGCAAAACTGAAAAAAGAAACAAGGCAGCTGAAAATATATTGGCAAATCTTGTGTTAGAAGGTATACTTTACTTGGGTTAATTAACTTAGACTGAAAGATATTATGAAGAACTGCTGCACCATTATACAATGCAGTCACAGTAACCAGGACAGTTTTTCACACTTCCGTTTTCTTTATCTAAACTTTCTTTCTTTGTCCATATGGAGAGAAAGCAAATTTTCTTCTGACTTATTTTATTTTTATTACCTAACTGTCTTTGTGAAGTTTAATGCTTTAAATTCCTAATGCAACATAACACAAAGGGAGGGGGGACCACAAAATTTGACACAAATTTCATTTGAGCCTTTTCAAAAAAAGAGAATACTCAACATTAAACTGAAGAGTAACAAAAAGTGAGTAAGCTTGGCTAAGCGTTCAGTGCAAAATTCAGGGTACATTCGTGAGCCCAGACAGCCTGACTACTATGAAGTTTGCAGAGCCCACAGTCACACACTGTTGATGTCCTTCTCAAACAAGCTCTGCTGAAACACAGCTCCTGGTCTTTTTCAGCTGTACTAATGAAAAGCAAAAATGTAGTCAGAGCGTCAAACGCCATACGACTAATCCTGCCAAAAACAGCTTAATCAAATAGGTTATCAAATGTTTTAACCCATGCTGTGTTTTATAAATGGACACATTCTCCACAAATAAGTCATTTTTTTTCCTTTTTCTCTTTTTTGAGACTTGCATACTCAATAACAGAATGTACAAAAAAAATACAGAAACAAAATGCCCCTTTTGCCCACAAATTACTGCCATGACAACATTTTAAATCCAAGGGGAATATAAGCAGGAAGAAAGAACTGCCCTGGAGACTACAACTACTTTATAAAGTACAAACTAAAGAATTCATTTTCAACAAGAAATTCCTATTGCTTATTCTTGTGTTTTTAAAAATAGTTCCCACAGTATAATATACCCAACTCCATATCAGACTGTCAAACATCAGAAGGACATACTTAACTAATTAAATCAACGCACACTGGACACAACTAAATTTTCCAGCTTTTTCAGACATAGCGTAAGCTTTAATTCAACTTTGACCCAGTCAGTCAAATACATACATGACACCTAGTTTCAGGGCTCTATTATGTCAAGAAGAAAAATAACTTTGTAGTAAAGAAAAAATGTCTATTACAAGATCTATTTTAACACCCTAGAGTAATGCATTGAACGATACATCAGTGACTCCTTGCAATAGCTGGGATACATCAAATATCATGCCAATTCATTTGCATAACCTTTACTGACAACAAATACAGACACCATTGTACCTGTCTCCTATACTAAAACTTTTTAAACATACTAATTCATTAAATTGTAGGCTTGATATATTTTTAAAATGTGTGTGTCCCTCCCAAAAAGTAACCCCAAGGAAAGAGAACTATTCCTTCTCCTCTCTTACATAGTTATTTTTAAAGGGATTTATACACTGGAAAAAGTGCTGCAGTGAAACAACAAACAAATATTCTTGCATGGACAAAGAAAAAAAAAAAATCACAGTTACTGACATTGTGTCCAACAGCTAAATATCGGGCTTGTAGAGCTAGAAATTTTAAACTGCTTGGGCCAAATAATTTCCTCAAAGAATGCATGACACATGATAACCATTAGACATACTAATCTAATCTACCTCAGCCTCATCTATCTACACAGCAAAGAAAAAAATACAGACATACGCAGACTGGAAGGGTTTCAGTATTACCTAACTGTGGCATTACATATGTGCTGGTAGTTAATACATTTCATGCTCTCATAACCTATTACCCAAACTTGGAACCAGATGTGTTCAGGCAGTTTGACAACAGAAGATGTCAAAGCCAGACCTGAATGACTCCTCCTAGGAGACTCTGCAAGACTGACAAACCCACAGTCAAGAAGTTCCAAACCTCCAAGAAATTGTGTCCAAAGCTTTCAGGCGTTTCTGTTGATTTCTTTCTTCAAATGGCAGTGACCCAAGCTCGCAGCTCTCAGGTTTCACATCCCTCACAGCTTGGAGTGAGTTTTGCCCTGGGGTAATGTTGTTGTTGATCTATGTTATTTTAGTTATTTTTAAGTCTGTTTTCAAAACAAGTACTAGGGGGCACAAAATTACGCAAAATTAAGCTAAAGAAAAAAAAAGTATGAACTTACAAAAACAAGAACCTATTCACTGCACAAACAATATTTCCACAAAATGCCATTACGTCAGAAACTTTCCAGGCCTCTTCATTCCTTTGCCATTTATTCCTTTCCTGCTGGTAGTTTCCTCTACTTATAAACATAAAGCAAATCAAAGCATCCTAATTTTCACACCTACTTCCATTCCTTCTATTTGTATTCTCATATACCCTCTCCCCTATTTAAGAAAAAATAAAGCATTTTATTATGCCAAACAAAACATAATACTTTTTATATATTAGGTACTGCTTTGCTCTGAGTACACCTTTTAAATAAGCCACAGCATAGGCAAGTGCAAGACATCCCTTTTGCATCTGTAACCCTTGCCTTTCCTATACCCCCAAAATTACCAACTTCAAATTAAGAGTGTGTATTCCTTCTTTATTCTCATCATTGCAGAAACTCACTTTCTCTTTTGAAGAATAAGCAGCAGAATCATTTACTCAAAACAGAGTATTTTCAAAACAGTATATTTTCTCCTTAGAGGTTGTGTAGCCTGCTCCCAAAATTATTGAATTCATTTGAGCAGAACATAGAAGGCTGCACATTTGTCTTAAACCATGATAATCTCGTTTCTACATGAATGTATGGTAACTTTTCTTTTCTTTTTTTTTTTTTTTTTAAGCTTTCTATGCCTGTGGTGTTCACAGGTATTGTGACTATCCTATAATAAGCTCTACTATGTTTATATATACATATGTATTTATTCTCACCTAGATCTACTATCTAAATAGTCAAAAATACATAACACTGAAGAATAAAAACAAAAGATATACCTGTTATACACGGTAGGCACAGATTAGACAGAAATGTCTGGGATAATTAAAAATGAGACAAATTTTGATTGCATCTTTTGATAAGAAATCACATCCTCAAATTTAACAGCCACATAAGAAAACCATCTGATGATCCATCACATCCAAGAATAATCAATATCAATATTTATCAACTGTAAATATATTTTGATCTTCCACCTCACTATAGGATAACTTTTACAACAAGAAATATTGCTCTAAGGTAATGAAATTATTTCCCCAAAAGTATAAACAGTCAGCTTAAAAACACTTAAGTGTTGAAATTGATGGGTGCTGTGGGCTTCTTTCAATCCTCTTCCCCAATCATTTGATAAAAGCAGCTGGAACGAAGCTCTATCAATCCATTCAAACAAACACTTGAGATTAAATGTGTTTTAATAAGTATAAAATTACCAAAAAGTTCAAATGAATACTGCCAAATCCATATATCACAGTTTTGGGGAATCCTCTGAATGGATTACACCTGGCACCAAAAGAAAGCCTGTAAGAACACACAAAAACCAGGCATTTTCTCATTTGTCTGAAGACTTGGAACACAGCTGGCTTCTTTGCCACCCTGCTCTGTCACAGATGGGGCTCTCACCTACTACAACCCCAGCAGACTGTGGTACTGGCAATCACAGGTAAAAGGCACATGGCTATTTTAAGGCCTAATTTTTATCCTAAGTTCCAGTACAAATAAACAAACAAACAACTAAATTCGCAGCAGACAAGCACTGAAAGATACAAATTGCAGAAATGGAAGCCATGTCTCACACTGCTACACCGTCACCTCAGGTTATAATGCAGTAATCAGCAAAAAAACAGCAGCTTTTGTAATCCTAGCTGAATACACTCTCATGTTTCCTGCTGCCACTTCTTAGTTTTGGTATTGTTAAAATGAAAGGAAGGACTTCAGCCAAAAATGTTATCATCTGAATCTTAAAGAAGTTTATGTCCCTACTTGCTGTTAAATTACACAGATTAGTAACATCAGTAAAAATAAATACAATCCTTCACATGATGAAATTTTAAATTACCACATCTGAGCAGAAAAGCACAAACAACATGTATTTGGCATATACAGAACATTTGTTGTCCAGGTTTGAAGGCCGGGCTTCTGTTTGAAAGGCTCTGCCTCTTCAGGCAAAGAAGTCCTTTATTTAGCTGGTTGCTATTATCAACTTGTCAACAGGAGAAAGTGCCTTCTAACACTGTATGAACACTGTGGCAATGAAATATAAGAACAAAGAATTATCTGGACTTACAGTTAGTCAAATGCATGTGAAGCTGTGGCATCAGCTGACACTGCATAGATGCACATACATTAAGGATGCAAAAGCACGAACACACATGGCCTGGAACCCATTTCCACACTGACATTTAGATTCCCCAAAACAGTTACCTTAGAGGGACTTAGATTTTGCAGCTTTAACCAAAAGTTTATCAAATACCTGTGCATATGACTCATCTGGCCAGTTACTAGAAAAGGGATGCTTCCCTTAATCTCATTTGGAGTATATCCCATTCACATCTACCCTGCTTAGATCAGGCGTGGGTTTGCAGCTGGGCGCTTTTGTAACGCCTTCCTATCAGGTGCTTAATACACAGCTGCTGACACTGCTTTATTAGTTAATCAATTAAGTCCACATTTCCCAGTCCCAGCCCCACAGCTGCTATGGGTTGATGCAGATCCAGCATGGGGCTGTTTGTTGAAGGTTACTGACTGGGTTCACCTCCCCTTCCACAGACACACGCCATCTTATTACATCTCAGCACCCCTTTTTTGCCCTGATTAGTTATAGCTTATCAACTGAAGACAGCTCGGGGGCAAGGGACTGCAAATCTAGTGTCAACATAAACTACTTTTCCTAGCAATGGCTGGTAGAGAAAGTAAGTGGCCTTGCCAAAGCACAGGATGCATCTCAGTACTGCTTGGACGTGTGAGCCTCCAGATGAGAAGCAGGAGCGGAGCGCTTGATCAGCTCGATCCGACAGACCCCGCTGCACACCGCGCTGTAACGCCCAGCCGGCACCACGGGCTCAGCCAGCCTTCAGAACAATGCACACGCATGCTGAATTTGACATACCTACTGTTACTGGATGAAGAAAGAAAGGAATGCACTGAAATGCAAAATCTTACCCGTATCTGATTCCACTCCCCTTAATGACATATCCTCAATATTTTTCTTTATCTTCCAAAGGCGGCACTGATTTGATGTATCAGTGGTTTACAAGGCTCACAACAGAATCAGAAGATCACCTTTTTCAGAGTGACTTCTTGTCATAAAGCAATACCAGCTCTGTTTTGCTCATTTCTTGCAACACTTCAGAGGAAATTGTTTTGGAGAGCAGAGCTGCAACCTCTGGCATCCCTCCCGCCAGCTGCCTTGGTTCACATGTAAACTACAAAAGGTTGGAGGATATTTTTCCTCACGGACATCTCCATGTATGATATGATTCAGAAGGAAAAACCCACACAGATACACTATTAAAAGCCTCCCTACACATTCCCAACTACTGCCTCAGCTTCCAAGTTTCTCCACATGTTCCTCATCATTCTCTACTGTTCCCCTCACTCTGGCAATGCCACCAGGCCAGCCACCTTTTTGACTACACCTCTCCCTCTCCTCTCTGCCTTCTGTGCTGAAAAGAAGGCTTTTTCCTATTTGTTTTCCAACAAGCTGAGCGCAGCTAAAAGAGAATCTGCTTAATGCCTCAATGCATTGCTCACTGATGGGAGAAATAAATGATAGTGTCTTGCTCCTCCTCTTTCCCATGTGCTATTGCTTAGTAACGCAAAACAGTCTATACACACACACACACATATATAGTCTTTACTAAGAAAAATGAAGCATTCATACATCCTAGAGGAATCTTGCTAGTGCTACAAAACTGAAGGAAGTGACAGTAAGTATCCCCAGTCATAAATCTCTGACATTCTTCTGCCAAGTCTAGTTTATTTATACAGTTTGCAGAACTACTTATGCAAATGTTTTACTTTCCGATCATGTATAGCTCTCTTCAAACAGGTAATGCTACCCAGAAAAAGAGCTTGGGGAAGGGAGAAAAAGAAACAAGCATCTGGGGACTCCCATGTCCACTCAGCAAGCCTCTACCCTAGTCCTACTCCCTTCAAAAATATATAACCACCATATTCTGCATACCTTCCAGTGATGGAAAAGTGCTCCAATCCGCCATCCTAGTTTTAAAAAATGGGTATTTGTGCTTAAAGGGGAAGAAATAGCAAGAATGAGCAGACTATCCATCCACTTCATTGGCATATGCTCCACAAAACCTTAGCAAGTTTTGGTTTCATCTTGTATTTTTAGTACAGCAACCCACAGAATTACTTTTGTCCTTTGATTGAGGAACAAAACAAAAACAAAAACAGAGAGACAATGAATGGAAACTGTTGGACAAGAAAATTCATGCTTTTTGCTGAATGATGAGAGCTTGGAAAGACAGCAATAAACCTCAAAACACAACCAGAAAAAACTTCATTACACATTGGCAAAAACATTAAACCAGTGGTGCTTTTGTGTAAGACTACTACCTGAAACATACGCAAAAAGAAATGGTAAAGTATTTCAAGAGGAATTTTAAGTACCACCTTTAAAATCCTCTTTTTATAACAGTTTAGTTCCTTTCCTACATATTTCTTGTTTTCTGCATAGAGAAGCTAGTGGTGGGAGTAAAACAGAAAATTATACCTCCCTACATGAAGCACTTCCAGCTAGAAAAAGTTCAGAAATCCAAATTCATTACTTTCCCTCAGTAACTCTACCAGAGACAAGCTCCCAGGACCACAACTGGTAGGAAATCAGAATGGTGAAGTTACGTATCTCTACCCTCTGATGCCTGAATCTCACAAAAAAAAAAATATATATATATATATGCATATA
>VXAL01003826.1:85693-105271 GCA_013399475.1 Chauna torquata | reverse complement strand
CCCCCCTTTTTTTTTTTTAAGCATAATGAGCACGATCTTTTGAACTTTTCTATTGAAGAAGTTTGGTGCTCAAGACAGAGCTTCATGAACGTTTTGTTGATGTTGATGGCAGCTTTATGCATAAGCAAAAAAAAGTTACAGGTACAACAAAACCCTTTCCCATTAGGGACACAACCCCATTACCATCACCAACTCTCAGACTCATTCCTAGAAATCAGGGGTTAGACCCTGAAGCGTTAAAGCCAGAAATGACAACCAGGAGTCCTGTTGACAACCAGTAAGATGAAATGAGAAATTCTGGTCACACTCTGGTTCCATGGCTATTTTTTGCATATGATATTTCTTAACACTAATGACAGTTTCAACACTGGAAGCATTTCAGGAACAAGCCCATAAGCAGAGAGATTCACCACAGGAAGAGTGTAAAGGCCACACTTTAGATCAAGAATTTAGAGGTTTCAACCAGCCTGGACTTGCTCCATATAACTCCATGCAATGCGTATTTGCGAAGAGGTTGAAATATGTCTGAAGAATAACTAAATTAGAAAACTAAGGAAAACAAACACAAAGGAAGTAATATGTGTGATGGGATATTCCCCTAGGTTTATGGAGGAAGAACCACATACTAACATCAATATCTCCCCTCTCCTCCACACTGCCTAAAACCACTACTGATCAAGATAAAAAAAAAGACAGTTGTTCCCTTTCCTCTAACACTGTCCTTCTCCCAGTTTTACAAGTGTCCTTCAAAAAGAGAAGAATCAAGACATGGTGCAGAATTTCCCTCATTTGACAAAGCTTATTTTTACTCTCATTCTTATGGCAGCAAATGCTTCCTCTTTCCAGATAAATCATCAGGAGCCCCAGAATACCTGCACAAGTTTGCTATGAGGGAATAATTCCAGGGGAAAGAAGCTTTATTTCTTCTGAAAGAATGTAGTTCTTATAGGCTTCACAAATACAGGTGTTTTCCATCTACAGGTTGCTTCCTCAGGGCCTCTTGCTTTTGAAACTAACCCAGCTGAAGAGTGCAGAGGTGAGAAGCTTAAACACGGACACTGTGTATTAATAAAAACAGCATAAGAGGTCTTTTTCTTAATTCCTCATAGAAATAGGAAATGAGGCAAAGTTATGCATGAGAAAAAAATTGAGAACCAGCAACAAGCTCTGTGGTGCTTGCGCTAGAGTATCAAGTGTTAGGGGCTTGGGGAGGGAACGAAACAGAAGGATTTTTCCAGAGGTGTCTTAGGCTGATGAGCAATGGATAGGAATGAACTTCTAAAGATAAGCTTCTCATTGCAAATGCTTCTACAGAATTTCACATCTGGATTTCTTCTAAGCTTTCATAAACTAATACTTGAAAACAGTACCTCTGACATTCTTTATAGAACTTGGACCACAAATACTTGCAATGCACTGTATGGAATTACATCCTAAGCAAATCACCTCTCCTTACAAAAACATTGAAAATATTATTGGTGTTTATATACGACATAACTAAAAATCAATTGCCTGTGACACAAGTGATGCAAAAAGCTTCAAACAGATTGCAGAAAGAAAGAAGCCTGCAATAAAGTGCATGAATCACAGAACAGTTGAGGTTGGAAGGGACCTCTGGAGTGCCTTCTGATTTCCTCCTCTTTCAAAGATCTCTGGGCAACTTGTGCCACTGCTCCATCATCCTCATAACAAAAACATGTTTCCTCATGTTCAGACAGAATCCCCAGTGTTTCAGTTTGTGCCCACTACCTCTCGTCCTGTCGCTGGGCACCACCAAAAAGAGGATCCATCTTCTTTGTACCCTTCCTTCAGGTATTTATATACATTGATAAAATCCTCCCTGAGCCTTCTCTTATCCATCCTAAGCAATCATAGCTCTCTCACCCTTTCCTCATAGAAGAGATGCTCCACTCCCTCAACCATCTTCATGGCCCTTTGCTGGAATCTCTCCAGTATGTTCAGGTCTCTCTTGTACTGCATAGCCCAGAACTGGACCCAGCATTCCAGGTGTGGCCTCACCAGGGCTGAAGAAAGGTGAAGGGTCACCTCCCTCGACCTGCTGGCAACTATCACCCTGACGCAGCCCAGAATACCGTTAAGCACCCTCACAGCAAAGGCACACTGATGGCTCAAGTTCAAGTTGCTGTCCACCAGGACCCCCAGGTCTTTTTCTGCAAAGCTGCTCTCTAGCTAGTTGGACCCCAACATAATTTTTAGGAAACAGTGTTGCCTGGCCTTAGAAACTGCGTCCCCTTTTTTCCCCAGTCTGAATTTCATCTCGTACCCAGTTAAAGGCTGCAGTGGATGCCTGTGGGATTTATTGTTGATGATACTGTCCCTCAGAGTGGCTCATGACATTACTGACAGACCACGAGTGCAAGTTTTATGGTCCTGGGGTTAAACAGTGGGGTTGCGACTCACAGAAGTTCAGTCTAACTCCTGCCTGTATCACTGATTTGCTATCCATGTTTTAAATTTTGAAGAACGCAAAGAAACACATTTGAAGTACAATTAATAGTTTCCCACTAAATAGCTCTGATTCCATTTACATTCTTTGGTAAAAAAAAAAAAAAAAATCCATTTTTTGCCTTCCTCTCCAAGAGGTCTCCCCTCACTATTTTTGACAAGAGATAGAAACTGAGCAAGGAAGATAGTCATGGCATTCTTCCAAACTTTGACAATAAAATAAACTGGATTCACACAATTTTCCACGATGAGGATCCACTCACAGCAGAACATCTGTTCCAAAGTCTTACATCATCACCAAACCCTAGCAGCCTCTTGAACTCACCAACTCATCACTGAGCATTAAACTTACTCATGAGCTCTGCTATGTTCTATGGGCATAGATTCAAATAGGTGTCCTATCTGAAGCTTAACTGGTGACACCAAAATGAAACATCACTTCAACTGTACAAATCCATGTTATTTCCACCACCCTTCTGGAAGAATGAAATAATTAGTGCTGACACTAAACCTACTGGAGTATCTCAGTTAGAACTTTGCTGACGGTAACGCAGAAAACAGAACTTTCAGAAAAAGAGTCCCAGCTTCCCTGGCAAGATTGTTCAAATATGCTAGCACCTTTTTTCATAACAGTAACTTAGATTTTCACTTTTGAAATAGTATTTTGTTGAATATTATCACTTTGGGTTCAAAGTATGAGCTTTAACATTGTCTTATGTCCAAACATAATACAAGATTAAGCATTCTCTCCACACCACTGAAAATAACTGTTCTCGAGATATAAAAAATACATGTACTTAGTCTAACTTGTAACTGCTTACTTACTTCAAACTTAATTTCAATGACAAAAATATCATTTTCTTACTGATTTGAACAGAAGAAGTCTTAAGGTGTTACAGCATGCCTTTCTGAAGGGCAAGCAAATTGAGCATACCCCTTCATCTTCTCCAAGCTTCCGTCATGACTTGACAATGACCAGATGCATCACATTTAACTGAGCTATGCCACACTAATAAATAAATAAATAAAGCATCTCAAGTATTTCTCCAGATGTTCTTCTCTGGTTTCTGGAATTCTGTGCATCTCCAAGGTCAGCATGAGAAGCCTGTAATATTCTGTTTCTAGTTGGTAATTTCTTAAAAATATATATATATACATATAAAAATAGACTTTTTTCCTACAAACAGAGCAAATCTGCAGAATGATCATGAATCTGATGAATGGAAGCGCCATCATGCTTTGCATGGATAAGCTAAAAAACTTTTTTTTTTTGAGCAAACATAGATGACTATTATAACTGTAAAACAGCATCATTGGCATGTAATTGGCACCAGCAAAGCAGAGCAGGTTGGAGATCATTTAATAAGCCTGGCTGTCTAGAAAGCCAATAAATAAATGGAAGCCACTATCACTTCTGCCACAGCCCCACAAGTACCACAGCTGCAGGCAGCCCGCAGGTGCTCCGGTGCTCTCCCTGCCCACTGCATCTGGGACACACGGTTCCACCCTCTGGCTGCGCTCCCGTGCTCCCTGCAGCTGCCTCTACAACTGGCATGTACTTCAGTAGCATCCCTGTCACCATGGACAAGGAAACCATGCCAGCCTAGGAGCAAGACAAAAAAGAAGTAAGATAAATGTTAAATACTGATAATTGCACTGAGACTAAGCCATAAACACAGACACAAACCAGAAAAAAACCAGAAGAAATCAAAGAAGCATAGCTATGCCTTAAGACTTAACCAACAGCTACCGACACCATCTTTGGACTGTGATGCAGTTTTAGTCACAGTACTGGGTAAAAGGAAGTAAAATGAAACCAGAAACTGTTATAAGAAGAGGGCTATTAATTCCAAAATATACAGAAGCGGTTCAGCGCACCAGTCCCGTATGGGGGAAAGGGAACGAGTTTTCCCCCACAAAAAAAAGTTATCAAAAGGACTTCCAAAAAAAAAAAAACCACATGAAAATCTTGTTTCTCTATTAGGAAGAAACAATCATTGTATGCCAATAAAGAGATGGAGATTACAAACATGAGGATACTGATTAAACACTACATCAGCTTCAATACACTCTTCTTCTAACTGCTTTCTCTAACTGCCTAACAAAACAGTGAGGAAAAATACTTTTGCTGAGAGGGCATTACCTTAAGAAAATGATACGAACCAAAATATGTGTCCAAGTCTCAGCACTGCTTCTTGCAGCATACTTGGGATAACAGAAAGTCTTCCAGATTTCAGAGCTGAAGGGCATATCTGACCTAACTAATTACAGCAAGTGACCTCAAACAAATTTCCTGAGACTGTTAAATTTTCAAGATGGAAGTCAGAAAACAAGTTCAAGAACAGCATGAAGCCAGCCTCAGGTACGGTTTCAGGACCACTGTGGCCACAACCCATTCCCGCGTCTGAAATGAGCAGTTTCAGTGAAGGAAAAGGAAGACAAAGAACCCATTAAAATAAAATAGTAGAGTGTGATTCTGCACAATTAAGGATCCATTAGTAACAAGAATTTCATTTCACTCTAACAGAAACAGGAAAACTCCTCAAACATGTATATATGGAAGAACATCATCTTGAATAGTGAGTTATCAGACACAGAAGTTTACATACAAAGAAAAGCCCTACAGAGCATGTGTCAGCAGGAAAAAAATTGTAAGCCACTGGTTTTCCTGGGCATGCACATCAGTGAACAGCTTCTAAAGCTAGTAACTTTGCTTCTATTTCTCAAGACTGAAAAAGGTGAACATCTAGATCCTACAGAGAAACTTAATTCAGATTAAGTAACTAGCACAAAAGAACCCAATTCCAGTTGTTAATTAGAATTGTCAGTAATGACCATTACATGCTCTGTCAGCAGTCTTGCCACCATCATTTTATCGTTAAGTTTTCAGCAGCGTTCACTCTCATTTTTGGTTATTAAATCACTGCCAGTATTTCATACTTAAATAACCTGTAACAGTCACGTTTGAGTTATGAAACTTGGTATGAGAACTGCCATACCTGAAAAGAGCAAAAGTAGTACTAGCAGGACTGTGACTCCATTGGCACTGATGTACAAAGCTTTGCTGGAAGAGGAAAGGGATAAACAAATACTAGAATAAATAGAGAAAAATGTGTAAGGTAATGACAATTTCTTTAGGCCTTAATATCATCAATATCATCAAAATCACACTGCGTTGTGCACATAAAATCCATTTTGCTTAAATAAACTAGTTATAACCTGCAATCTCCCTTCCTTATCTCTTCCATACAAACAAGCAAGAGATGCCAATTGACTCAGAACCTTCATTACTGTGGATGGGATCCTGCAAATAGAGTTATCAATGATACTGTAACACAGCAGATGAGGCATCAAACACACAGAATTTCTCAGGAAAGAAAAGGAATTAGAAGCCGTTTATTTTCATTTAGATTCTTTCATGAGAAAGACGTTGAAACATAGTCATATGTACGCTAGTACTGTGGCTTGAAGAAATAATAATAAAAAAAAAAGCAATAAGGTCTAAGTACAAGGAAGGTGGAAGAGAGAACCATCAAGGAAGACACACATTTCTTGTCTTGAAACTGGAAGACCACCCAGCAAGGTCAAGAACAAGAAGCTACTGATCCCATATGTAACATACTCTATTTTGTTACTCTGCTTTATTTAATCTACCAATAAATTACTACATCCCATCTATCCAAAGAAAATAAACAGCAGGATTTACACATAAGCGCACTTCATCAAAATATTAATAGCTTGCATTCAGACTCCATGTCGCTGGAATGCATATACCCGCTCATCTGATCAACAGAAACATCCCACACACAAAAATGCGTGCCCAAGTGAGAGTAATAGACCTGGAAATCCATTTCATTTTGCAATGCTTCTCTGATACCCAAAACATTTCCCTGCTAGTCCGAACAGAGGTTAAAACTTCCATATGCCAGCGTTTTGCCCAGATCCTCGCAAATCACTGCCACAGACATGGATTCAGACCAAGGTCTGATCTTTTGCTTCGTCCTTTTTCAAAGAAAAATTAAGCAAAAGACACATACGCATTAACTAGTGACACAAACCCTTCTTCTATCCAGTATTCATAGTTCATAGGAGAAGGGAAGACGGAGAAAGGGAGTAAGCAGTTTCACAGCTGGCTTAACCATTTTTCTTACAAAATGAAAATAATATACACTTTCTGAAAGGTAACTGGATGTGCTCTCAGCAAACATGCCAGGCAGAAGAATGCACAATTCAACACGTCAAAGGCTGGGGCAAATAGTCGAACTACTGCCATTCAACAGATTTAGTGATGCTCCCAAGATGAAAATTCTTCCCTGAGCACAGAGAAGTTCTCAAATTTTGATCTCATAAAATCCAGGTTACCCACCAAGGTCAACTCCTCTTTTGAATGAAAAGCCACTGTCGAGTAAATCTGAAAACCTTCCAAATGGTCTCTGATTTTGCTTCAAAGCCTTGAAACTGGACGCAGCAGACCAGCCATGCTCCAGTCAGTTTTGCTTGGTTGCTTTTCTGACATCTGCCAATTACTTATTAGCTTGCACTGCAGTCACCTAGACCTGCTTCTGAGGCATCTCATGTCTTCCAGAACTCTCCTTTCTTCCACATGCAACACAGCACAGGGAAGTGACAAGAATCTTTAACAGTCACATAAAACAAGGAATATTGGAAATTCTCTGAGAAATTAAGTGAGGCTGTCCAAAGGTTTTTGGATTTGGGGGGTTTTTTTGTTTGTTTGTTTTTAAGCCACAGGAAGTTTCATAAACAAGTATTTTTACAAATGATGAAAGGCACATCTGTCACACAGCTGATCGAAAAAGAAACTGCCACACTCCAGTAGAAAGGTTGTATTTGCTCTCTTCCATCCATTCTCAGGCTCACCTGAAGCACATTTGTTAATAATATGATCAGTCCTCATCAAGAGGAAAAGTGTTTGTAGTGTCCTGCTAGAAACCCACACAGTCACATCACACTACAGTCCTAAGACCAGATCAGTAGTGTAAGCAAACAGTACTGGGTGGGGGAATAGATTGAGTTAGGAGAGGCAGGAACACAAACCCAACCAAATCACCTCCCAGGAAATCTCCTTTGGAATGGAAAGGCCCAGGAGACATCATCATCGCCACCCATTCTCTCTCCCAAAGGTGGCAGATGGGAAAAATCTCTATCCAACACACACAGACATTGTTGTGAATCCAAGGATCGCATAAATGAAGACAGGCCTCCCGCAGAAAGAATCAGATTACACTGTTGAGCTTTTACCTCCTGCGTTCCCCCCCAAAATTTTTGTCTGTGTTATGTCCCATGTGACAATTCAGTACAGGAAGATACTGCTAGTGACCTTTATATCTTCCACCTGGAATTATGTTTCCTCTCATCTACTTCGTGACATGTCTGAGTAGACCCATCTCTCAGGATGCTTCAATCACCTTTGTACATGTCTGGCAAACTAACATAAACCACCAGATGAAGATTTTTCTGACCCAGCTCCCTAGTACTATTTAGAAACAGCTCAGACACCTATACTTCTGTTTGTTTTCCAGATTTAATTTTAGTTTTTTTTTTCCCCTAGCACTACTTCCTAAATCTCCTTCCCATCAGCCTTCAGTCACATGTTGTAACAGTTATGCATACATTACCTGCTTGCCCCTGCACTGAGCAGATGAGAGGCTGCATCAAAGTCACCATACACCCTAAGCCAGACTTCAGTTCTCAGCACTGATAATGCTCTCCCTCCACCCTCCCCAAAGGTGTTCAGACTATTCTTAAACATTACCCACACAACACTTATTCTAACCTTTTCTAGAAATTCTCCACCACACAAAGCAGTTCAGTAGCGACCAGTCTACTGCTTCTTAAATATGAACAGTCACCAAGAAGAGACAAATAGGCCATGGCTTGTAATGATTTTGCAGCACCTTGACCAGTAGAGAACTACCCCACCCAAGGAGGAGGGATAACAAGCAGGTTTCCAAAATCCTTAGTATTACAGGCTCTTCCCTAAGTCTGTCACATACCAACCTCAAACTTTTAAGTCTCCCAGGTGCAAAACAATTAATGCTTATTCCAAGATACCATAAAAAGTAACATTAAGTTTCAAGAGGGCTAAATTTCTTTCTCCTTCATCTCTGTTGAAGGTTCCCATAATCCATATCCTCTCCTGCAGGAGAAGGTAAAGGTATAGTTCCATATCTGTACTTTCCTACATGCACTGCTCTCTCAAGCTGCTTACTGTAAAGAAAACTTGGAAAAAAAATGCAAAAGTGTTATTTATTATATTATGTACCACCTGCATTATTGCATTCAAAGTCCTCTTGTTCATTCTTTACAGAGCTCTACTATTTTCCTGCTATATCCTTCCTTTTAACTCTTTGAATTCAAAATGTTCTCTATGTAAAAGTTCTGGTTCAGACATGGGTGTCTTTTAAACCAAGACATTTTTAGTGGCAACATCCCACAGAAGGAGTAGCCTTTTGTTTTTATTTATTGAAAGATAGATTGCAAGAGCAAGAACATTACAGAATCAAGAAGTGACTTGGCAAAACTGCTTCCCCTTTCACAGACTTCCCCTTCAAAAACACATGGGTTGTTCCATGAATGAAATAATGAAATAAATTAAATTTGGCTTCCTCACATTTGGAGACTCTAAACGTAGTAAGGAACAGATGAGTATTAAGGATTTTGCTGACATCAGAGTATTCATAACCCTTCCACACAGATTCTCCTATATTTACATGATCTTGCATTCCAGCTTTTCAGTCAGAAGAGATTCTTATCTCTCTCCCAGCCAGCTCACATTCTTTTTCATCAAGCATCTAAGAGTCCAGTACTGGCCGACTTCAAAATTATTGGGTGGAGTCAGAAAGGATTATGTATGTAGCAGGCACAATCACAGTACCCTAATTTCCTAAGAAAGGTGGCAAAAAAAAAGTCCTACAGTTACTTCTCTGACATGCTCTTGAAACTGAGCAAAATTAACAACAAAATATAGCTAAACAGCAGCAATACAACTCAGCATATAAGATGCAATAATTCCATAAATTATTCTGAAATTTAAGATTATTACACTTTGATTTCATTATGACGTTGATGTTAATGCATCTAGTGTGTAGACATATGACTAAAGGTATTAAATTACGATTTAAGTGTTCAGAGAAACCACTAACAACAGAAGGACAAGAACCAACGGCTCAAGACTAACAATAATTCAGAAATAAATCATAAGGGCAAGTAGTTAAGCAAAGGAACAGGATACCAGCATTGTGATGAGATTAGTCACAATGTCAACACTGGGTGTCACTCCAACAAATATGCGGCAATTCAGCTACACGTGATTGGCCTTGATCACATTCAAGGGAAAAAGAAAATAGTTGCACCATTGTAAGACCCAGTGGCCAAATTCTACATTTTTTGTTATA
Organism: Chauna torquata; assembly: GCA_013399475.1. Taxonomy (NCBI): domain Eukaryota; kingdom Metazoa; phylum Chordata; class Aves; order Anseriformes; family Anhimidae; genus Chauna; species Chauna torquata. The sequence continues at coordinate 95,390 of VXAL01003826.1, read as the reverse complement.
CTAAAAGTCCACAGACACCAAAACAATCCTGCATAATTGGAAGTTATTACTTGTAACTTTGACAGAGAAAACTACTGGAACACAAAAAAAAAGTTCACTCAAAGGCCAAACATTTGTTTATAGACAGCACTTTGCATGTAGCACTACTTTTCAGAGGTGTTTATCTTATATCTTGCTATCCAGAGTAGACAACGAGGCAGCACATTGCACATAATTCCTTTTCAATGCTTTGCCTAAAAGAACGAAACTGATGCTTCCGTGTGAAGGGCAGTTCCTTGGGTTTAGGTTAGCTTGCTTCGAGAAGTAGGGCAACTACTTTTTGCAGTTGGCCTTCTTCAGAGAGCAGGTAAGAACATTTCAGGACACAAGGAGAACATCGCGTACTCCCCACTCCCAAATTATGATATTTCATTCTGCAAGAAACCGATCCACCATCAACTGAAAACAATGAGAACGTCCCACTGATTTCAGCAGGAATTGGATCAGGCCAACGTTCCAGTTGCCAGAAGCTGACTAGTAAACATTCGCATGACAAAAAGGTAAAGGCAAAGTTTAAAGACAATATACAAAGTGGTCTGTATCCTACTCATTTATTCACAGGAGACTCTGGAAGATGCCATAAGGTCTTATGAAGGCAAACAGGGAATCAATGGATTTCAAGTTTCATATTAATTCAACTGTTCTCACAGTAAAGGTTAGCAGCATGTACAAAAAAATTTTTTTCATTTAAAATTTAATCAAAGCAACATAACAGGAGGTAAAAAAGAGTGACAAATCCTGCACTACTCTTTTGCACTACTGCTGTGCTCTAAGCTTATGGGCAGGACTAAATGCACTGCAAAGATCAGTATAACGCTTCAGGAACAACTAAAATTATATTCTGACATGCGTTTTACTTATAAGCTTTGCTGTTCATGATTCTTTTGGTCCTAATTTACTAGACACGTTAATTTCATAACCCACAGAAAGCAATTATGTGATACACTTGCCTGCCATGTTTGATATCTTAATTCTTAGTAGTTTCTCTTCAAAATAAAGACTTCCTACAGCGTCATACGTTTCTGAGCTACTGCACGCAAATGTAAAGTAGGTAGAAAGGGATCCGCTAAACAAGCTCTTTTTTTCTTCATTTCCCAAAGGATAAACAAGTAAGAGCTCGATGTACCACCTAAAATGTGCAGAATAATCTGACAACTGACTTAGCTGCAAACCCAGACCTCACAGCTTTAGAAAGGTCTTCCCCTTTACGCCATTTTCCCTCTCCCCTCAGAGACTTCAGGTCCCTGCCAGCTTGTTTTTGCTACTGGTGTTTTGGTCACAATTTAAACGGCTCAGACCATGGGTTCTCTTTCTCTATAGAGCCCTCCCCTCAAGTTCACTGTTCATCGCTACTTGTTCAATCGCAGCTTCACAGGCCAATTTCCCACCAGGGAAATTTCCTCTAGTAAACAGGAAATGTGCATTGAGAAGAGATGCACAGCATCTCTCAGCACAATGAAAGGAGAAGACTATCTTTTAACTGTACAGGGAGACCGCATCATTTGTTAAACGCAGTTAGTTTCAATGGTTGGCCATACCATTTTTCATAATAAGACCTACAAAGTTGAGACAAAACACTACCTGGATAACTACTTCCTCTCTCTCCTTCTCATCTGATATTCCCATTTCTTGTCATCATAATTCTCTTCATAACTGCATCCCTGGCAATATCAATACTATATATACTAGCCAGAAGACTAGAATTCTTTTCTTTTATATCATGCCGTGGTCTTAATAGCGTTTTTCAGGACAGCCTTGTGAGACCATCAAATGTGCCCACTTCTCTGCTTGCAAATATTCTCTCCCTTAGAAGTACCTGTCACTACAATCAGGTACACTACTGTTACTAAGGACTGTTTTATTTTCTGATTTGAAGGATGTTTGAAAAGAAAGGAATTAAGTGATACATGGTACAGCCCATTCTTTGGTTCATACTTTAGGCTAGATGATTGCCAAGAACTGCTGCATTAAGAGATTAACAAGGACAACATAAAATCTAAGCCCAGTTTTCTTCCTTCCAATAAACGTCACCTAAAAGCATGGAACTGATCGATACTAACATCAGACCAAACTCTTCCATATTTACAGGAGATTGAGGAAAATTCTTTTGTGCATTTTTCCCCACTACCATTCTCTTGCAACCACTGTAGTAAGTCACATGAACAATAGGTCCAATTCCATTAAGAACATATCCGATATATTCCCACCCACCCCCCCACCACACACGAATTTAAATAGAAAATATGTTCAAGTTGTCTCCTGTTCAAACAGAAAACCAAGTTTAAAGAAAATACATACAACCTGTAGATAAACAATCCTGTGCAATGGACAGAAAAATTGCCATCTTTGCAATACAGCATTTTTTAACTTTTAATAGATCCTTTCAAATTCTTTATCAAATGTAATACAAGGTACTTATTGGGTAGGTCATAACACAGATATACCACTGAAGCATTCAGAATAAAGAAAGCACTGGACAAAAATAGACCAGATTTGTTAAAAAAAAAAAAAAAAGAAAAAAAAAAGATTCCGAGCCTCCCAATCACTTATCAAAACCGTCATAACTTTAAAAAGGAATCAAGTTCTAATAGTGCTGTAGGAGAACTGCAATAGTCAGGACCACTGCATGATCCAACGAGGGTTTCCAAAGACACAGTCCGACTCCAGGATCTTCACTCTAGACCTGATAGGGGCTGAGCTGAATTTAAACTCTGCAACATGTCAGAAAAGCATAAAACATTTATATTGCTATTAGTGAATTTCAGCAGAGGGGTCTAAAATTTGGTGTGATCTGTTTAGAAAGATGAAGTCCAACTTGATCCAGTATCAAGGACATTACACCACCATTTATTTCAGAATCTAGCATTGCACACCAACTATCTCACTGTAATCAGCCAAGATTTCAGCTCACTGCATGCAATGAGGAAGACACAGAAATGCCAGAAGTGTAACATCAATACATGAAAATATTACTATTTGTTTCCAGCTACAGTGGTAGAGGGAAGTACAAAGCAAGCACTGACTACAATACTGACAACTCATCACAGTAAGACCTACACTTGTTCCTGCGTAAACTTGTGCTGCAGGACAACTCACACTGACCTTAACCTCTCAAAGCCTACCATAAATAAAAATAAGCACAAATTGTGAGCAGCATATTTTACAAATTAACATATGTATCATATTGCAGATAGGACTAGACCCCAAACATGACTTCACTGAATAATAAACTATCAGTTTTACCAATACAGCTTGCTGTTGGTTTTGTGTGTCTGTGAGTTTTAATTTCATAAGCAGCATCTACCTCAATTGAGATATTCAGTATGAAGACAACGCAGCAGCACTTTACATAGTGTTCTCTCAGTAATGACATTTTTATTATCCACATACCTACAATTATGAGAACTACTGTAGGTAAAGTTCTATAAAGTATTTTCTCCACACGCACCATTTCTTTGCATGTAACTTTTCTACATGAACACTTTTCATACAACATTCAGTTTTATTATATTCAAGAAAACAAGCATTCCATTCAGAGCCTTCAACCAACAAATTCATCTGGTAGTTATTTGGAAAACGAAAACGTGTTCAAGCAATGTGCGTGTATTAACACATATGCACATAGTAACACTACTGTCTGTGGGTCTCTGAGCACTAGTGAGAAATACTAAGGCATATCTGGACTATGTAAGGTACATAGATATTTAACCTACCTCATCAAAGCTGCTATCTTCTTTCTTCAAGGCTTTAAAACAAAAGGAAAAAAGAAATAGTTATCTGTACTGCATTTCAATGAGCACAAAGTAACTAACTCCAGGAAAGAGAAAAACAGAGCAACATTTTCCTGTTATAATAGGAAAGAATATGCTGGCATGAATAACAATTTTATAATTTCAAAATATGAAACTAAATGGAATGTAGGACTGCACAGCATGTTTCCAAGCGACTAAATTTACATATTTATGAAAAATACTATCCTTTCAGGTTAAGGAAAGTAAGAGTCCACAAGTTTTCTTATTTTAATTCTTAGTGAGCGTGAAAACATTTTATGGAGAGCCTGACTGAACTTCATAAAGCAAAAAGCGTAATAAACACCTAACCACGTATTCGGTTTGTCAAGTACTAAATCTTTACATTACAGCATACATTGTAGCAGGCTTTTTTCTTCTTTAAACCATATGACTTGCATTAAAGCAGACGAGATTTCTGTCTTTCTTACACTATTAACTAGCACACAATCAACAAAAAAGAAAGCATGAAAACAGTACCGAAATCACATAAACTGGTGAAGCAAGAAAGACACAAATAGTTCTAAAGCCATAGCAAGCATTGATCTGATGAAACTTTTTTCCTTTAGCATACTGGGTGTCTTTACTGAAACGAGAACAAAACTAATTTCTCCAAATCTCCGTTGGAATCGTGTCAGTTGGAAGGTGGAAGACCTTTCTTTCTTCTATACACCACAAACAGAACAACCAGGGACTGGGTACCGCACACTGTGCCCTGAAATTGCTCTTTGTTGACTTCTCTTGAAGAGTTAAAACATGACACACCATTGAGCTGATGACTGTACTTTTTTTTTTCTCTTTAATAATGAATGTTTGCAACATGAGGGAGGGAACCCGAATGACCACATACTTTGTACAGTGCTGCCCCAGACAGCTCCTGATCACTTAAGCAACATAATGTTTCTTACACCCAAATCGCATTGATTTCAGCAGGAGATGAATACTTCAGTGCCAAGCACCTTTGAGGATCTAGACTCCAGTAGTTTCCTCTTTTACCTGCTCCTTCTCCCTTCAAATCACTAGTTTCTAATCCACCGCCTCTTCCAAACCCTGTCTTCAGAAACAAAAGCTTAAAAAATAAAATAAAATAAAAACCCAAAACCGTAGCAGCTGTAACAGGGATAACTGAGGCAGGTGAGCTCTGTGCTGCCACAGGGCAGCACCGCAGAAAGCGCTGCAGCTCAGCAACCTCTGCCACTGGCAGCAAGCTACAAATTGCAGTTTTCCTTGTGCAGGAAAGCACAGATGTTCCAGCCTTTGTTTGCTTTCATATTGGCGTTTCTTTGGGACACGAAAAACGTACTCCCCCAAATCGTTCAAGATTACTGTTTTACAATTACACATCTAGATCCCAGATTTCATGCTCAATAACAAAAAAAAAAAAAAAAAGGATTTTGCTGAGAAGATTGAGGCACACACTGTACATTTTTATCATGGAATGCATTTTTATGGTTTTGAAGGCCTGACAAAATATTTTCAGACTGCCGATCCCAAGTACCCAAAAATTATGAGTCAAGACATAAAGAAAAGGAAAAAAGACCTGTGGAACAGTTTTTAAAAACACACTTTTAATCTTTTTATTTAACTCTCAGGTCACAATGACATATAAACTATAAACACAGTATACGACACACTTAGGTCACACTGACAAGCTTTTCTCCCTCACCAAAACTCATGATTTTCAAAAGACCAAAAGATAACCAACAAAATTCACAACACAACAGAACAAGAAATGGGAATCTGTGATCCACTGCATATTTCTGGCTTGTCTTTACTTTCACTTCTAACTTTGACTAAAACAGGGTTGTTTTGTTTTGTTATAAATGAACCTTCAAAAATAGGAATATGAAAGTTCCAGCCACTCATTTAATCAGATTCTGCTTAATAACAGAAATTATTAAACTCACATAGCATCTTCAAAAAAAAAAAAAAAAATCAAACCAGCATATTTTATACAACTAATGATATTATAAGCTTTTCTCATTAACGCAATCCTTTTAAAAACATTAAAAAAGCCTCATCTCAACTAAAAAAAATAAACTGTTTAGAAATGCACTTCTCATTATCTCAGGTATGTGAGCTATGCAAGTGTACATTAGAGGAGATTAGTGGAGATAACCTTTGTATCGGTGAGGAGCTGGTAACACAGCACATAGATGCTCAGAACTGCCACAGACTGCTCTTAGTGCAGTGAGCAACCATCAGCAACACTTCCTTTCTTTCAACCCTGGTGCTAGTTTCTGACTAAACAGATTGCAGAAGAAACAAAGAGGTTAAATGGCATGAACTGAAATGATCTGAGAATATGATTTTGGTACTATATTCACTTCAACAAATGCACAGCCAGGAACTCTTTACATAACTACGAGATGAAGATAATTTCATAAAATTACTGATTATTGATTTTTAATTACAAAATCATCAAAGGGTAAAACTAAGAACCAAACCTAATAAAGGTTTAAATGCTAAAAGAAACAGTGAGTCAAGTGAATCTCAGAAATCTGGTTAACATATGGCATAATGTGTTTGTGTATATGGGCAACAGTGTGTAAGCAAGGAAAACAGGATTTTTAAACTAATTTGGCTGTTTGTATAAGAAGGGATAATCTGCCAGAAACCTATCAGTAAAAAGAAATCTGTAAATTTTTCAGATTCTTAGCAATATAAGTTCTTTATGATGTGCTAAATTTTAAGAGGGATACTCCTTGTAACACCAGAAAACTTCTGCCAGCAGAAAAGGTGCATTAGCTGCAAAGATGGTTAATTCTTCTATAACTGTGACCATGTAATTTGCACCTTAAAAAGCCATCCTGTCAATTTCAGAATACTAACTTCAGCTTAGCACCATAGGCCACATGCATTTCCTCCAACACACCATAGTGCCATATCGGTCTTTACCAGACTTGCAAAATAGGACAAGGCGAATGCTCGGGATGAAGGCTCAGAGGTAGACAATTTCACACATCACATTTTTCAGCTCATAAACAGCAAAATAAACAGTCTCAGTACTAGGTACTCAAACAGTTATGGTCCAGCTCATCATTTTGCAGGATGAGGATATATAATACGGACAAATCTTCATGACCCTCTGCCAGTTTCTGGATGCAGTGGCTGAAATGTATCAGATCACACTTAGGAAAATGTGCTATTTGAGGCTATAGCTGGTACCACATAATGGATCCTTTCTGTGCCCCAGGGATAACTAAGCTGGTTTGAAGGGTACCTGCTCTTTTATCTAAAGGTGCTGGGGGAATATCAAGAACTTCCATACCACATGTCGTTTTTTTCTTCTTTTGGGAAACAGCCTCAAACATTATTTAACATACCATTGCACACCAGAAAAAAAAAAATCAACTTTTAAATTCCCTGCTGATACAGCCTCTCAAATAGAGAGAACTACTTTGTGGGGAGAAAGCAGTCTTGAAGGTAGTTTATTGAGTATTAACTTTGAAGCCCTAGCAAAAACAAACTGCCAATGACAGCTCAGATGCATTTCCACCCTCTTATCAAAGAAGCCAACAGTAACATTGGTATCAAAATTAAGGGGTCTTTTAGTATTGGAAAAATTGCATTTGGTGGTTCAGACACTGGTAACACCTGGGGATGCCCAGAGCTGCCTTACCATGCTAACAACAGCTGTGAGATGTCCCCTGCTGCAGCAGGGGAAGGCTCAGCTCACTAGCTGACTGGAACACCACGTTACTCTTGCATCACTCACATGATCACCTTCAAAACGCTACCGGGTACTTAAACCTACGAAAACATATAAACTGCAGCAGAATGGGCAAAGTTGAAACATCATCAAAGATTTATAACAAATTGTAACTGAACAGATGACTGACAAAGCTCAAGATTAGATACAGGTTCACTCAGTAACTTGCTCATCTCAGCAAGAAACGCCTTATTGCCAAAAGGAGGTGCAAAACCAGAGTGTCGAAAAGCCAGACAGACCTTTTCTAATGAGCCTTTCGTTTTCTCTCCTTCACTTCAAAACGCGAGTTAAGCGGAGCACGTGTTTTATCTGAGCACTTCCTGGCATGTGAGTTCAGAGTTTTTTAAACTGAGGCTTGCTTTGCTTGGGCTTATCTGTGGCTGGGGGTATCAGGGAGTGGACTAGGTTCAAACCTCACACTGATCAATTTGAATTTCTGCTCACAGTGCAATCACCAGCGTGATGGTCAAACTATTAGAGCATCTGAGGATGGAATAGTCCTGCTGGTAGCAGCTGAGTGTTACAACCAAAACAGCCACAACAAACAAACAAACAAACCAGCCACCCACGCTCCTGCGCTGCACAAAGAGCCAGTGCAAATGGAAGATGTAACAGCATGTGTACCTAAAGCAGGCCAAAGCTCCCAAGGAAACCAAAACGTTTTGTTTGTGAAAATGACAAAAAGAGACAACCACCCAAGACAGCCTCTAAAACGTGCAGAAACGAACACGCAGAGAGGTCTTGATGCTAAGAAGGCATTAACAGGACTGTCACTGCTACGACAAATACCATCTTCATTCAAAATACTTTCTTTGTTAACGACTTCCACTTGGTAAAACCTGTCCACAGTTCTGTACAGGAGTATCTGCGTGTGTGTACACATGCACACAAGCATGTGACAGACCACACACACCCCTGACTTTTTTTTTTTAAGTCAAACTTGTAAAATGCATGTAACTGACATAAGATTGATTATAGGTGAAAGCTGTTTTCATATGGGAACAGAGAGATGTGTAACTGTGACTTTAGATTCTCTTCAGAATGGAAACTTGACATTTACCCCTGAAATTCTTTTTACAAACATGCATGAGCTCTTTCCAGTCTTTTTGCAACAGGACAAAAAAAAATTTCAAATGCTTTCCTACACTTCAAGTTTGCAGTCCACAAAAGCTGAAGGTTGAGCGCACACAACGCGTGAAAAGCTGTAACGCCCACGGACTAACGTGCCTCCTTGGTGAGGCTGTGGAGGGAGTACCAGGCTGCAGCTCTGGCACGTCCTGTTCCCTCTCCGGGACAAAGCAGCTCTGAAAGCAGAACCACGTCCGACAGCCTGAGCGACTGCAAAGGAAGAAGCCCCGATGGGACAACCGAGGGGCGAGGGCCGCAGAAGGCCCCTTCTCCGGTGGGTCTGCAAGGACGGGGGCTGCTGCATCCGCCCTGGCCTCTGCCCAGCCTCCCAGCACCGACCAGCTGCCCCTGCCTCTCACCTCACCCAGGTTGCCTGCTCTCCCTGCTCAGCTGTACCTTGATGCTGCCAGCGGGAATTAACACTTCGAAAGCTGAATTAAGGCCAGTATCGCGCCGAAGACCACGAGAAATACCGACCCAAGCACACCAGAACTCTTCGGCATTGTTCTCAGGAACAAGTCCCGGAGCAAAATGAACTGGTGTCAAAAGCAAGCGTGATGCGGTGATACCAGGAGACAACACGCTCGGCAGCGGCGTTCAGATAACGCTACCTCTGGATGCTGTACGCCAGTGAAAGCGCGACAAGGTTCAGCAGCAGATGACAGACAGACTTCTTTTGTCTGGCCTCCTAAGTCACTGATCCAGCATATCTGCCTCAGCATCTCGTGCTTCAACTTAAAAGAACGCGCAGCCCGAACAAAAAATAAATGACCAGACCTACGGCAACACAACAGCAGCAATTCGCTTCTCCACGTTTTTGTCGAGGTTTCACTTTGGCAACGGCGGCACGCCAGGCAACGCTCATCCTCACTTTGTCGCCCCTACCCTATTTCGGGCTACCTCGGTCACGGACTGCCGCCGGACCGCCGGGGGATTCTTCTTCTTTTCCCCAGCGCTGCTCGCACGGAAGGCTTCGGAGGGGCGGCTGCGGCGGCCGCCCGCGGCTCGGCAGCGCGGGGCAGGGCGGGCC
>VXAL01003826.1:56982-84915 GCA_013399475.1 Chauna torquata | reverse complement strand
GTACACGTTGCCGAAGTACGCGCCCGAGCCCTCAGGTCGGATCCTGGGCTTCGCTCCCCACGTGTGGCTTAAAACGCAGCCAGATAACACGCCTTCAGATGCGTTAGCCTACAACTTAATGAGCGTTGAGAGCTTTTGATCTTGTTAACTCGATTGAACCAACGTTACTGACAAATAAATCAGTTTAGCCCATCAAGATGGATGGCTATGTCTAGTCTAAAACAGCAAGTTGGTACTTTTCGAGAATGATACATGTTAGGTAACGCATTTTAAAACCTAGGTTTACATGTTTCAGTTTGTATTTTAATGCATGTTATCTGGTTAAAATGAACTTGGGTTTTAATGAGGCCAGCTAATGCACTTTACTGGGATTAGACGGTGCCCAAGCTTAGAGTTGTTAACTCAATTTTAAAAGCACATTTGTCTAGACAAGCATTTAGGTGAGTTGGGTTCAAGCCATCTGCAGTTCTGAGCTCTTTGGGATCGGACCTGTCTATTACAGTGCAGCAGGGATGGCAAATATGGAGCCTCTCGAGGTGGAAATCTGCTGTCTGCTTATGTGCACGTCTCTTGTGACATACCAGATTACAGGGAATCGTCCGGCTAAATAGCAGTACGATAATGCTGGTAAAATGTCCTGAGCGCAAACCCTGAATCTGCAGACTGCTTGAAAAAAAGGCTTTCAGAGGTGTGAATCCTATTGACCCTGTTAGCATCTTTGCAGTAGGAGCTAAAATGCCACTTTAATGCTTTAATGTTGGATATGTCATATTATGGAAAGAAATGGAGACAGGGTGGAAACTGAAGCATTGCAGAGAGGAATGCAGGGGAAGGAAGGAGAAATAAAAATTAAGAAGAAACAGAGAAGGGGGCTGGAAGGAGAAAAGGGAGGGGGACACAAGCACTTCAGCATATTTTATTCAGTCAGTGCAAAAAAATGACATTTAAGTCCTTATTAATAGTTAAATAGTTTGATCTTTGTTTACTTCTGATGATAATATTCGTGAATATTCCTACCCCAAGTGAAGAGGAAAATGCCATCAACATAAATAATATATTCTGGTCCAGAAGGTAAAACTGAGCATTTGAACCCTTTTGACTCTGTGCATACCATTCACACCAGACAGCCTCGCTACCCGGCTGAGACTTGTACGAACACTGCCGTAATTCAGTCTGTGGCTTTCTTTTGGCAATTAGGGATAGGGTTTCTGAGGAATCTGTAATTAACCATGCTTAACTGATAGCTACCGTCTTTCCTACGTAAACCAATGCTTCTAGCACCTAGTGAATTTGGAACAACATTCCCATTTTCCCCCCCTATTTCTAGGTAAGCTATAACTTTATCACTCATGGAGGACAAGCCTCTGCCAGACGACTGCAGTGTATTCTGCTTTCTGTGACGGTACAGGCAAGTTAGAATTTTTGACAACTGTCTGGCTTTGCAGCTGCTTGGGAGCAATCTACAGGCACACGTCAAGCTCTGTTAAATCAATGAAAATTTTGCCTAAATTAGATGTCAGTGTGGTGCCAGTGAGAGAAACCCAGTCCTTGTCTTCTGAGAATTGTACAGTCTCAGTCCGCAGAGATGTTACACAGACACACTGTACCAGAGGAAGGACGAGCTTGAAGCTGTGCAGAAGCCTTCAAACCGCGCTGCAGTTTTTGTTATGTGGTTTTCACTTGACAGAAACATGTATGTTAAAGTCCTTCTTTGTTCTGTCCCCCACCCAAACCTTTCTGTTTCCAAGGGCACTAGTGTTGAAAACTCATTGAATTCAGAAACGTGAAAGCACTTTCATGGCTTTGATCAAGTTCATAAGTTGGTGGTTATTTTTCTTCTTCTGTATTTCCACCACCCATCTCAGGAAACCAGTAAGGCAGAAATGCACAATTAGCAAACCACAGAGACAGCAGCTATTATAATGATGACATTTTGCTTCCTTGTAGGGGCAAGCTTTTGGCTCTGTTTTTTATGTTTTAGTCTTGCAATTTGTGGCATAAGAAAATTAACAGGAACAAAATGCTAAAGAATATTGCTGTTTGCTGCCTTCTTCCACAAGCATCTTACAGAGTTAAAGCTTGTTTGCATTTAATGGGACAGCTGCATTATAAAAAGGCAGGCGCTTTAAATAAAGCATCCTTTTTCACATCAACTCCCCAAAGATACACCCTACATAAAAAGCTGCTTGCAGTTACTTTATGACTCCCGCATCTCCTTGCCTGGCTTTGGTAAGAATTCACTGCAAATCTTGACCTCTTCCACTGTCACTGAGTCAAGCTGAATCAGTCTGCAAATGTAAGGATTATCAAGTCCAATAAAAATATTTGCCAAGATATCAGTTGCAAGTTGGACAACAGGAAACGTTTGCCTCCACGCATCATGCAGGCCAGTGAGCCTAATCATTTAAAGGTTGTGCACTGAGGTATGGGTTGGGTTTGTTATTTCTGGAGGACAGGAGACAGTAGGGCTGGCAGTTTGTTTATTATTGTGTAAACTAACACATTGTTTAAAGCTCTGAACAGCACAGTAATGGACCTGGAGCACTCGGAATGACAGAAATCTCCTTTCTGCAGACAGGACGGCCACAGTTGCCCCGTTCGTTACTTGCAGGGTAAGATGAGATGACAAAAAACAAATCTGCAGTGTGTGGCGCAGGTGGTGGCTCACAGAGCTGTGCATTTTCTAGATCTCAGGGCATTTGCTGTTTGGATTCACAAAGTAATTTCATGTGGACTGAGCTCTCTCACAGCTCTCTCTACACCCCTGCGCCCCCCCAGCATTTTTCCTTAGGGACACTACAAAGGCAGCGCACTTAAGTTACATTCCTGCTCCATTGAAGCTCATGTTGGGCCAAGGGTTTGAATTTCAAAAACATGAAGAGCACATAAACAGGCAGTGTGTGTTCGTGGAAGAAGTAGTTAATGCCACTGGTTTGGGGTGTTGTGCGCACGCGTATGGTGCTGGGACAGCCAGCCCTCACATCTAGTGGCTCGCCCAAAGAGAGCTGAAAGGCTCTCTTAGGAATGAAATAGTGAGCGGGATTGTCGGGTGTAACTCCTCCAGGGAGGGCACAGTCTCATCAGGCTTTCACTGCCACTGTAAAAAAGATCTTCATAAATCTCCCTCGCTGGTGACATCCTCCATTAGGCCAGTCTGCTCACCTTGAAAAGCTCTCTCCCTGCTGCAGCCTGTGGGACCGAGTGCTTGGAGCTGCATTGCTTGTTAACACAGCAATTCCTTGGTGACCCTCCTTTGATGAAGATGGATGTAAAGCCACAAAATACTCCCCATTCTTTCCCCCCACCCCTGCAATCTCACTTTCACTTGTCCTCTAGTAATACTCAATCCATGATGGCTGTTATCCAAAGAGAAAGCCAGGCTCCGCTAACACAAATGGTGCCATATCCTTAGGGATATGACCTTTTAAGCTCTGCTAGCAAAATGCATTAGTGACAAAAATTAACCTTCAGCAATAACAGGAGAATAGTACCTGTGTAAGCTATGTCCACATCGTAAGCTGTTCCCCCAAAACGCTCTCAGAGCTGACATATCATGTATTGCCTTTTTGGTGACTGTTATTAAATCCCAGTTTTTATGAACCTGTGGAAATTTACCTTGTTTATATTCTGTGCATCCCTGCTGATATATGGAGGGCACACAGGCTCAGATGGTACATCTCAAGCCTGACTGCTATTGTCAGACAGACCCTGCTCCCTGGGTTAGGAAGTGATGAGTTACGGCTCATGTAGCTCCAAAGGCACAGTGCAAAGGGTTTGGTTTTCCTGGCACCCGATGGCTGGCTGCTGGTTAGGGGTGACCCTCTGAACCGCCAGTGATTTACCTCTCAAGTACCCTCTAGTGGTCAATTTATTTCATGTGCTGATGTGTGGGGTCACTTTCTATTTCATTCCTACCTTATACTCACATTAGCGGTGGAACGGCTGTAGGTGTAAGACAGCATCTTCAGCTTTGATGCTTATAGTTCCTATACCTGTTAGGCAGCTCCCTTCTGGCACAAGTGAGTACGCTTTCTTTTGTAGAGAAGTGTGAGCTTTTTCTGGTTTGGCCATGACACAGCGTTAACCCCAGTAGGCGGCCAAGCACCACACAGCTGCTCACCCACTTCCCCACCACCACCCACAGTGGGAAGAGATAAGTAAGAGCAAAAGCAAGACAGCTCCTGAGCTGGGACAAAAATAGTTTAATACACAAAGGAGAAGTGGAAGAAAAAGAAAGAGAGAGAGAGAGAGAGAGAAAGGAAGGAAGAAAGAGAGGGAGGAACAGAGGAAGCATAAAGCAAGTGATGCAAAGGTGATCACTCACCACCTCCCACAGGTAGATCAGTACCCTGCCAGTTCCCAATCAAAAGGTGGCTGACCTACCCAGACCTGATCCTCTCTGTTTTATTGCCAAGCGTGACATTATATGGGATGGACTATCTCTTTGGTTAGTATGGTTCATCTGCTTGCTCACGTCTCCTCCCAACCTTTTGCCCACCCACAATCTATTCACTGGGGAGGGGGGGAGTGAGAAACAGAGAAGGCCTTGACACTGCGCAATCACTGTTCAGCAGCAGCTAAAACATCAGTGTGCTATCAGTGTTGTTTTGGTCACAGATCTAAGTCACTGCACCATACGAGCTGCCAGGAAGAAAATTAACTGCATACCACCCAGTCCCAGTACACACAGATGGAGGGAAATTACACTGGGGATGCAGAGTAGAGAGAAAAAAAAATCATGAACAACTACACATCAGAAACCTGCATGCTTCAAACTAATAAAGTAAGTACCAATTATAAACGTAAAGCTTTTACAATGTATGTTGCTGTGTAAATTGTGTATTCCCACAGATTCTGCCAAGCAAGCATGCATATGGTAAGTTTGCAGGGATTTAAATGCTGAGATGCTTTCCAGTTTAAGATCACCTAGCAACATAGCATTAATGCTGAATGTTGTTCCTGTGAAATAAGAGGAAAAAACTTTTAACGAGCTCATTTTCTTGTGACATCTTGATAAAGGTCTAGTAAGAGAGAAAAATGGAGTTTCAAATATAACGGCCTCAGCCACTGTGATATCAGATCCCAACGCTTTGAAGTCATTGAAGTGTTCAACAAATACCCTCATAATGAAAATGACGCTAAATGAAACAGCAGGAGGACTGAGGATGATCCGTTTAGATGCACTCAAAAAGCATGTGTGAATCATGTCATTTTATCATAAATACTGTATGAAAGGTGTTTACTGTAACGTCACTACTTTTCATTGCAGCAAAGTCCCTGGCTATCAGAGCTATATCTCTGTTTGTACAACTTGAAGATCATGCGTGTATGCGTACAAAGCCCAACTGACTGGCTGGGAAAATACAATACTCAGAATACACAGCCAGAGGAAATTTCTCATGGGCAAGGATCCTCTCATAAGTAACCCATGTTTTTGAAAATGCATAAGCACACAAACCCAGTTGATTCGAGATGTGAATACTCAAGTGTTATATGTAAAATTAGAAACACATATGATGATATCTTATAAAAACAAGGTTGAAAGATTAACTCTACTGTATTTCTAAGATCTCTTCAACTTCTTGTTGGTTTGCTTTTGTATTTTTCCCCATTTCTGATATATTTTATTCATTTGCAATGGCTATCGTTTAGACCAGATGTGTTTGAGAAGCAGCATATTGGATGGATTCTGTTTATTCAGTGCTCTGTGTGCCTTTTTGGACTGCTCAGATCTGTAAGAGAGAGCATAATGGGTGTATTAACTCCCCACGGAGAGAGAAACTCTCCCCCCAAAATAATGCAAAACATTTGCAAGGGTTATACATGAAAGGCTACTATGTCAGAATGGAGATCTGCCTTCTTAACATTAAAATCTAGATGGATTTCAGGCATGTATTGAAACATCGTGTTCTTTCCTCAGGTTTGCTGTTTACACTCAGCGCTATCCCAAAACCAACACCTAAGCCAGTGAAAAACAGTTCAGCCCACATGCCACTCTCTGCTCAGGAAAGGTTTTGGAAACTGTATCTCACAGTTTTATTTAGTTCTTGTCACTGTGGTAACGAAGCACTGCACAACATTAAGTACCGAGTACAAAATTAAGTGCTGTCCTTCACTGCTAGCTTGCAATGCATTTGGTCTTCATAGAGCCAGCACAAACCAGTGCTCCAGATCTCTCAGTCCAGATCTTCCTTACGTTGCAGCAGCAGTTCCAGGCTCTCGATGCTGTTTAGTGATCCTTGTGGACTAAGTGATATCCATGCAAGTAATGCAGATATGGGTTCTGTCCCAGAAACACTGCAGTCAAAATTTACAATGGAAGGTAGCCAGTAGATGTGATAGATGGAGAATGGCAGTACGCATCATTTGCAAAATGAGTCAGAAGCACAAGGCAAAGAAAACTGGCCACTATGGAGTATATTTCCCAGTAAAAAATGAGGTTCGAGAAAGATTAAAGCGAGGCTTTGTCTCTCTTTTTAAAAAGATCTACTTCCAGGACTTAGAGGAAGCATAAACACCTTCTAAGGAAAATTCAGCCGAAGGGGAGCTGGTGACACTAATTAGAGGTAGGGGTTGGTGCAAGAAGATAAGCGCATGGAATTAAATCATTAAAAGTTTTAGAAGGGAAGAAAAGGAGTGGGTGTGTAAAGCAGCAGAAGATGGAGAGACAGCAGAAAGAAACAAAGGGGGAAAGAAATACTCAGGATGATAAGCTGGAAAATGGCCTATAAAACAGGTTTTAGAAACTGTATAAAGAACCTTTGTCAAAACTGAAGAGTAGGAATTTGTGGCAGCTGACCTGTGAGATGAAGAGGATTTTAGCTGCATGGAGAAAGAGGAAAAGCCATGCTGGACGTGAAGGAGCTGCCAGATTTAGAGAGCCTGGAGCTTTGCGGAAATAAGATATGACAATTTCCTTGGTATTTTTTTAAAATAAAGCATTGAGTAAATGCTAAAAGGTGAGACCTCCTGCAAAATTAGAAGGAGAAAAGCCCAGGTTATTTTATTAAATTGGTGATGAACTCCAGGCATACCAACTAATTATGGGACTTGTGACAGTCTTGTCAGTACAGTGCTGTGAAAACTCCAGTTGGCTGACCTATAAGCCAGGTGACAACACAAGTTATTTTAATGAAGTGTCTTTCAAAACAAACTAGCAAGAAAAAATTTGCAGCAGAGAGCATCTGTGTTAGAATTAATGGTATCTGAGTTCATTTTACTCCTGGTAGCCTGTGCTATATGGAGTCCATTTTATCCGTTGCCTGAACATTGGCTCACCAATACTGCGCTGCAATGGTCTCAGCTGGGATCCTGCTGCCTCTTGGAAGAATCTGTCAAAACGTACAGCCCTACAAGGGGGACGGAAAGGATAGGTTGGTGAAAGAATATTGCAGGGAGATGTTGGGTGGAGGTAGTGCTCTCAAACACAAGGGGTGACCAGCCCATTCAAAACATTTTTGAGGTACCACAGCTGGAGGCAAGGAGGCAAATCGGAGAGAGGTGGGTGAGATGATGACAAGCAAGAGGAAAGCAGTGGATTGGAACCATTAGGCTAGACACGCAGGAGGAGTTAACAGAGAAGCAGGTCGAGCTCTAAGTAGAAGGCGGTCAGTCTATGAGTCATCCCTGTAAAGCTGCTAGCCAGAACTGCATGGTGACTCCAGAATTTAGTACAGAGGTCTTAGTACTTCGATGAGCAAATTCATTAGTGTTGTAGGTCTATATGTAAGCATGGCTTATTACAAGGTATGGCTGCTTACATCAGTAGTGAAGTGATCCCAAACACCCGCAATATCGCAAATAAATTTAACTTAATTCAAAGTTTGTAACTTTTCATCATTTATATTATTGAGATTTTAATGATTAAATTTCAAAACAGATTTCAAGCCTAGTATACATTCATGTCATCTAACCTTAAACTTTAAATTAAGTATCTAAACTCTTTATGTATGATGAGAAGAAGTAGGAAATTCAGGACTAATTCGCATTTTTATTACTGAGTTTATGTAAGAAAAATTTGCCAATCACAAGGGACTCTAAGAGGGCTCCACTTACTTGTATATAATTTTCCAGATTTCATATTTTGTTTCTCCTCTATAAGGAGACACCTATAAACTGTGATAATATCGACAGCACTTTCATGGTGATTCAGTAGTATAGTAAGAGTTTAGAAAGTAAGTAGTCCCACATTACTTGCTAAAGTATTTACCATATTTCTGAAATTCTCCTTGCACTCACAGTCATCCAGGGTGGACATAGCTCTAAGATTTATAAAAAGTGATACACAATATAAATAAGTGCACATACCCAGGGAAACAGATCCATGGGGAGTGATTCCTAAGACAAATTCCCTATAACTTTTTTTCTGGTGAAAGCTTTCCTTGACAGAGTCCCTGCTAAGGAAAATGTCTTTCAGAAAAAAATGTCTGTGGGTTATACAATCCTATGGAAAGCCTCTGATAATTTCATCTCCCAGAGTTAACAAAACAAGGCTCTCATAATTGCATGTCATGCTCCAAGGATCCCAAAGGAGGTGAACTTAAGCCCTCATTACTCCATCACAGTTAAATGAAACAAAATCTCTATTGCCTTAGACCCACCTTTTCACCTAGTTTCTCCAGTTCATAGACAGCTACTTTGCCATGGAAGAACCTTATATTGTATGAAACTTAAATGCTCCGTTTCTCAATTTTTAGTGAGAACAAGAAGGGGAAACACTGAAAGCCAGTAAATCAGAATAACCCTTGGTACTATAGCAACAGCGGAGAAAAAGAAAAGACTGTCAAGCAGAAGAGAAGGCAGTATATACTGGACGTTCTTCAGGAGAACAGATCGGGGGTAAAGTAAACAGTCCTTCAAGGAACAGAAAGATGTCCTCAACTTTTCTTCATCAGGGAAGAAAAGAACGCCTCTGCAGTGATCTGTGCCTCTTGGGTAACACCTCGCCGTTTACTTACTGCATAATGAGGGTGTGAA
The DNA here is from genome assembly GCA_013399475.1 of Chauna torquata. Lineage (NCBI taxonomy): Eukaryota > Metazoa > Chordata > Aves > Anseriformes > Anhimidae > Chauna > Chauna torquata. Next base: position 75,939 of record VXAL01003826.1, on the reverse strand, counting down.
TGGACAGAGATACTCCTGGTGCTGGCTCTGTAGGCTGTTGATCATTTTGGGCTCTGAAACCAGCAGTGTTGTAGTGTCCAACCACAGCTACAAGCCAGTAGCACCCTCCTCCATTGTGCTCCATGGCACAGCCACCACACACACCTCCTTCTACTCTAAAAGAGTTTGTTGGATTCTGCAGTTCTGGATAAGATACAGGGATGGATGTTTTCTTCCTATAACTGAACTGTTCTCTTTTAACCAAGTTCAGTTTTGGGAGGCGGTGTATAAATGTGCTTTTTATTGTTTATTAATGGAAACAGTGAGTGTGCAGCATCACTAAATGCTTTTCAGCTTCTGCACTGAGGATTAGAGGTTGGTCTTAGAGAGTCACAGTCAGTGACCTAGCAGGGCTTTCAGTGGTGCACTGTTGTCCAAACATCATCTGTCTTTTCAGACACAGAATTCAGCTGTTGTGATACATGGTCTGTGTTTGATGTCAGCAAGAACATTGGTCCCAGTAATGACAAACAGCTCAGTCTGCATCTATCCTTCCATCCATCTAAGCAGCTTTCATATTAAGTAAATGAGCAGTGTTGTTTCATAGATCTTCCAAGAATAACTTGAAGAGGTTTGCTTTACTGTGTTCAAAATGAATTAAACAGATGCCCAGTACTTTTTTTCTTGTTGCTAGTCTCAGTACCCAAGTTATGCTCCTTGATGCTTCAATATACTCCTTCATGAAGTATAGTTTTGTCTTTCTTAATGTGACTGAGGTCGTGTATCTGTGTTTTAAAATAGGAGTTCATCATGTGATGCAACTAGGAGATACAAAGAATTTTTTTTTTTTTTTGGATCTATTTGGTGTACTGAAAAAAACATCAGGAAGGAAATTTGTAATAAAAGACATCGGTTTTATGGCTCCTTTTTTTGCTTCACATCCTGACCTAATTATGTACTTCTTCAAATGACAGTTCCCTTGTGATACTCATTTAAGACAAGTAATAACCAGTGCAATGATTAAATCAACATTGTAGAACTACTCCATCATATCCAAGATCCAAATCCATCATAGAACTGTCTGATCAGGTTTGGTGGTGCCTAGCCCAAGGGCATTAAATACCTTCTCTGACTGATATCATGATGTATATTTGCAGAATTTATGTATTCTTAATTTAAAAAGTTAAAAAATGTTTTCTTTTGAAAAAAATCTTTCCACATGAATTAAAATTAAGCCAGCCCGGTGCTTTTCTTCAAATGGCATCGCTCCACAGCAATTTACGCCAAGCCACTTGCAGGCAGCTGCAGCTCCCCGCTCCATGGCTGCGTGCTCCAATCCTCCCCCCATGAACTGGCGCTGACGCTTGTGTGGCTGCTCAATGAGCCAGTTCAGGGACCTGATTCAGCTGAAAATTAATACTGTCCGCAGGCTCTCCCCCCAAAAAAGTGATTAATTTTCAGCCAGATGAAGTCTCTGCACTAACATACCACATTGCCTTCCCCAGTTCTGCTGCTGACATTGGAAACAGAGGCATGCCCAGCCAGGGCATACTTATAATAAGCATGCTAATCAACTTGGAATAGTTTAAGACAAAACAATATAGAAAGTGGCAAAAAGAGAACACTGTCTCAAGGTTAATACACAGTAGAACTTTCCTTGCTGTGTAGGCAAGCAAAAGGAGTCAAAGGGTTTCTTTTCTTTACACCCGCCTCCCTCAAATAGTTTTTAAACTCTTGATTTATTCTCTGAGGAAGAGAACTGTAGCACTTAAGTTGCCAAATCCAGGAATATATGCCTGAAAATACCACTGAATTCATGTATTCTTTCAAATGAAAGCAAAGAGACTCCTATGTCCCCTTAGCTAAATCTGATTGTAACACAATTTAACAAAGGATCTGGAAGTATTTTGAAAGTCATGCCAACGTGAAAGTGAGAGCCTAAATTCATGTAATTCTTAGTGTTCTTTTTAATTCCAGTCTAAGAATTAGACCGATAACATACTGTATAGATAATGTTTTTAATTTATTCATTATATTCTGATAAATTTTTCGTATAAGTAATTACATTAATAAAGGGGGTATAGTCCTTTGAAGTTTAATTTAGAAACTACCATGTTATCGACATGTAACAAACCTCATGTATCTGTCCTCCCTCTTTTACTATCATGTCTACTATTAAAAGCTTTTTTAAATATTCCTTTGCTCAGTTTAATAGGGACTTTTACAATATCATTACACATCCTAATTGGGTGATTAGGGTTTTTATGCTAATTATAGAAATACAGGGTGAGTAACTGGAACTATTGCAAGTTACATAACAAAAAAATGAGCTGAAAGAACAGTAACATCTTTAAAGGATCACACAGAGTGGTGAAATCCGGAGTTAAGAATTAAGCACAGTTGGCACTGCAGCCCATTGCAGCCCAGAGCAAAGCGTGGCTGGTCTCAGGAAATCAACCCACTGAAAAGAGGATTCTCCAAAGCCCATCTAGAAAAAGGGTTTTATACCATCCCTTGCTCTCTTCCTTTTGATTCGGGGCTGGGGGGTGGGGAGAACCTCTGTTAGAGGATTTTCTGCACCCAGCAATTTTATTGCCAGTTTTGGAATATGATCAGACTTGGTAGCTTTGGCCAGCCATCATATTCTACGTTTGCTGAGAGGACTAGCTCAGCACCAGGACAGCCTTGAATACCCTACTTTCACAGTTCCACAGCCCCCTGTTTGAGCCTTAAACACTATCTTAATATGACAAGGATGCCCATACGTATGTGTGAGAAGCTGCAGGGGACAATTTGTTAACATATTTGCGCAACACCAAGCATGTTCAGTCTGATGAAGCTGGTGCTTCTGATATTCCTGGAACATGAATGTCTGATAAAGACAACAGTGGCCATGGCTGAGGGGTTCTGCCTTGCGCACATACTCATGTCTTGATATGTTTGATTTTATAAACATGATTTTTTTTTTAATATGATTTTCCTCACAGATGGGAATGGCAGTTACAAACCAGTTCTAATAACAGGGAAATTGGAAATGAGACTGAATCCTAATGACCTTAGCATAATATGGGTATGTGGGAGGTATCTCCCCCGCTAGAGGTCTAGTCCACCAGATCCCACTGCCTTAAAAGAAATTCACGATATCAGCCTGCATCCAGTTTTGGTCTCTTGTGAATCAACTGGAATTACAGGACAGAGCTGAGCACTGAATGAAGCGTGTGTTTCAGCAGAGGCAGAAGCTAATCAGAGCAGGCAAGCCAGTCATGACTTTAGCAGCCCAGAATAGATGTTTAATCTCTTTAAAAATATCTTCCTAAATGTTTTTGTTCTGTGTTATTCCCACTCCACCTACCATATGTACAACAGCACACCAAGAAGTAAGAAATTAGTCCTGATAATGGACTTCTGAAAGTTCTTCTAATGCTGTTAAATGAATAAAGAGGAAAAAGAACAAAGCGAAACTGAAATCTCTGAAAATAGTGAGATATATTATTTTGGCTACAATGTCTGCGAAAATCCTTTGCCACCATTCTGGGAGAGCTCCTCACACACGTTTGCTCTTCTGGCTCTGGTCTCCACTGGCTCAACTCCTATGAGCTCAGGGGTTTCCAGCATTGTCTGCAGCTGGCCTCACCACTGAGCTTCCTGCTCCCACGCACTTTGTTTTTTAAGCCTCCCCAGAAGCGGGACCTCAAATGTCAAACCAACAGAGCATGTGGGAGCAGCACTGACTCCCAGTAATTTCAAAGCAGTGTCTCAGCCTCTTTACATGCTTTAGAGAAACATACTGGAAGCAGAGTTTACTGGACATTAAACCTAATCACTCTTTACTTCAGGTAGCTCTGAACTGGATTGCTACACAGTTCTCTGCCTCTTTTCTCCCCAGCTGTACATCAAATCACTTGAGGAAATCAAATATATTCATATAATTTGCACAGTTTAGATAGATTGCTATGAACCTCAAGCCCATAAACAATATAGAGGGGTAGGAAAAAAAAGTAAGCTGCATATCATGGGGCAAGCTGCATGCCTTGTTACGTATGACAGAGTGCAGAAATATGCATGAGACCATGTAAATGTGGCTTAGTCTTAAAGAAGTCTCGCATCTCTGAGACATTCAGTTGTGAAACACCATGGAAAAACAGTTGAGATGGAAGATCACAGCTTGTAGAAATTAATGGCATATGTAAAAAAAAAATGAAACTCTTGAACATGCATGGCAGAATATTCAAGTTCAGCTCAACTGCAAGGATTACTTATGCCTTTAAATGTAAAAGCTGTGAAGATATCACAGTACACCAAGACGGGAGATTTCTGAAGATCTGAAGCAAACTTTCAGTATAAATGGGAGATAAGAGGTCCTTGCAGCAGCAGGAAGGACTTCCAGGCTCTTGATGATAGATAAGCAAGCAAATAAATAGATGCAGTAAGGGCCAAACAGGGAATGGAAAAGATGATACAGGAAAAAAAGTAGAAGTTACAGCAGATTATGAAGTCTTTTATGTTTTGCAGAATGCTTCCTGTTCCTGGGCACTGACTTCCGCTCTCTGACTTTGAAGACTTTCTCACCAGTTAGTGTTATTCTAACATGCGTAGGCTAAGATTAACTCTGGTTGTCTGCACAGTGAAAGGGATTATCTCCAACTCTTACACAAACAGCTTCAGACAAGAGGAGTGGGAAGCAGCCTTGAAAAATAAAAGAAATTCTCTCCTGTGTCAGACCAATCATCCCTTTAGCTGGTATTCTCTTGCCTGTTAAGGAGGCTGACTGCCATGCTCACATGTAGGTCTTTGCAAAAACTTCAGGACACATCATCCATGGGGTAAAGCACAGTGATACTGAGACCATGAAGTCTAAAATCCAGAACAAAATTATCCCTCTTAATCCACAGCACCTGATCTCTGCTGCTGAGCACAGCAGGATGGGAATGCTTTTTCAGATCACACTCCGGCAGGAGCATGCTCTGCTCTTGGTATTGTGTCGAGGCATCAATGAGCCTTCTCTTCACCAGCTTGCCCAAAAAAGCAACCGTGACAAAACGATGCCATGCAGACGATCACCTGCTTCTTGCTTGTAACTGCGATGAAAGAAGCAGAGCTGTACCAGCAACTGGCACCCCAAAAATGAGCTGAGGCAGAGAGAAGCCTTTGTTCTGCTTTCTCTGGCTGTGAGCCGTTCAAATAAAGCATCAAAGCACTTTACTAGTCTGTTGCAACAGTGTCAGTCCTGCCACAAAACATGTTTTTTTAAATAAGCTATTCAGTGCTTGCAAATAAAAATAATGAGAAGACAGTGACAAAAGAAATTGCTATTTAAGGAGAAAAACTCTGTAGACCATTCCCCTCATACTGTCTGTGATTCACAATTTTATTAACAACATCATAGGGTCCACGAAGTCCTTTTAGTATCTCCTTCACTAAAGAAGACTAGCTCTCCATGAGTTTGCATTCTTTTATTTTTGAACCTGCTGATATCGTCCGTCTCCACAGCCCCACGGCAGCTTGCTCCAGCAGCCCTTCATCTGTGTTAAACCAATCTCCTGCTAGTTTCACTGGGGTGTCCTAGTTCTGGTGATGTGAAATCACAGTTCTGCACTCACCTTATCCACCGCCTTCATTTTTGTAAACCTCAATCACATCACTCTCTTCTGGCTTTTTCCCTCTAGTTTGAAGAGATCTAGCCTTTTGGTCTCTCCTCATAAAGCAGAAGGTTTCATGTAGCAACAAAATGACACCCCTTTATCCCCTTCCTGACGCTCAGTATTCTGTTAGCATTTTGAGGGGGGCTGTCATATGATTTCAGAGAATTGTCAGCAATGACTCTGAGATCTTTCACTTGAGCTGCAGATGCCAATTGCAAGTTCGGCATCACATAGGTTTAGTCTTTTGCTTCAGTCACATTACTTCATGTTTGTTTACACTGAAGCTCATCTGCCCACCTACTCAGTTTTGTGAGGTCTTTCCATGGACAACTTCACCACTAGTCCAGCATTATCGTCAGCAAACTTGGAGATCTCACTGCTCATCCCCTTCTGTAGGTCACCAGGATGCTGAGTGCTAGCACCTATCCCTACTGCTCACGCTTCTCCATTCTTAAAAATTATTTGCCGCCTGTCCTTTAACGTGCTTTCACTTCATGGAAGAACCTTCCCCCAATCCTGAGTCAAATTTGTTTCTTCAGTAACCTCTGGTGTGCAATACTGTCAAAAGCTTTTTAAAATCCAGCTGTATCATACTCAGTAGATTAATTTTATCTGTGTGCTCACTGACAACCTCCTAGAACTGCAGCAGGTCAGGGAGGCAGGATTTCCCATTGTAAATGCCATGCTGAAACTTTTCAGTGCCGATCTCATTTGTCCAGTGCTTCACTGATCTGAATTCATTCTGTAGTGATCAAGATTAGTGGAACATCAGGAAGAACATACAGAATGAAGTCTGCAGCATTTAAGAAAACTGGTACATTTGAAATACGATACATAAAATTGTCACCGTGTGAATTCCCACAACACCTTGAAAAGTTGCAAGCCCTGTTTTGCCAGGGCTGAGGGCTTAAGAGGTCATCTGGTTATAAGAAGTTAAGAAGTGAGTCATTGATACAAAGGAAAAAGAAGTAATGAGAAGAAGTAATGGGAGCTTTGAGCAACCTGGTCTAGTGGAAGGTGTCCCGGCCCATGGCAGGAGGTTGGAACTAGGTGATCCTTGAGGGTCCCTCCAACCCAAACCGTTCTATGATTTGATGCAAGCTTGGTGGCCTTTTTTCTTGAGGCAAGAGTGGTGTTTGTGTGTGTCATACCTGAACTGCTGCTTGGGGAATAAGTAACTAGGGCTGGTCTGGTCTGAGAACACCAAGCGCCTGATTCTATTTCAAGCCAGGTGACAGATAGAGTATAGGAAAGGTTGCCCTTGAGGTGCAGGTCAGAGATGCAGTTAACTCAGGAACTGTGACAGAAACAGTGCTATGAAAATCCACCTCAACTCAGGATAATTAAACATTTCCTAATCATTTTTGCTGTGCTTCCAGTTGACAGCACCTTGCATAGACTGGACTGAAGGTCAAAAAAAAAAAAAAAAAAAAAAAAAAGGAAAAACATGTCGCTGGACAGGCTGCAAATAAATTTATCTTCATCCTGCATCTTACTTTATCATGTTAATACACATACAGATTCAAGCTTACATGGTTCTCAAAGTGACTTTGCTTACTCTATTACCCATTTATCTACCAAGCAAGCACTTGACTCCAAGTGACAGCTCAAAAACTCTGCCCTCTATTACTTTTTTGTGTTGAGAAGCAATTGCTGTATCAGCAAGAGAAAAGTCACTCCAACATTTGATTACCAATATATATCAGTGGTTCAGCCATTCAGTCAGAAGACTGATAAACGTGTTTAACTGCTGAAATTCGTTGGCAGTTTTCTCTAGCTCTAGACTTACTTTCTGACCCTCCTGCTTTGTGGAAGCTCACATAAGACGCTAATAAATAGATTCTTTGTAAACTGCGTAAGACAGGTGAGGAAAGTTCGGTATTTTCAGCCATCTTCCTATACACGACAAGCCTGGTTATTGATACAGCAAATGAATCAACCTGAGAATGTTTTATACAGCGACTTAATGGAGCTGAGTATTTTGATTTCTCTTCAAGATGACAGGACATAACAAAATACGAAAGCAAATCTCATCTAAGATGTGCAAAAGGAAACACCTTTCTTTTGACCACCACTCTGCTGTTTCCCCACTAAGTACAGGGATTTTCCTTTTGCCCCCCTTCACTTTTCCCTTTCACGGATGGTTTGGTTCATTCACTGCTTGCACATCGCACAGCCTTCACCATGTCACTGTAACTTAAAGAAGCAGAGAAAAGTGTAACAAAGAATTTTGTTCTTATTGTGGCATTTAATATCTGTTATAGGAACTCAGCATCAGAAAATAAAGCAGAGACTTTTTTTTATTACTAAAGTGTGTTGGTGAGGACAAATGCACTTGAACTCACACAACCAGGGATAAATGACAAGAAGACCTAGACATGAAGATGCCGTGAAGTTGAAAAAATGAGAGCTCTGGGCTTGAGAGTCAACACACTCTTCTAAATGTCTAATCATTTGATCCTCTCATGCTGCATCCAAATCATTAATGATTCCACAAGAAAGACTGAATGTGTTTCCTCAGCCAGAGTGTAAACCATGTGAAGCCATTAAAATAAATCAAGGTTCTGGATTTTGTTTGAAGGTACCATAAGCATGACCCTTTCTTTTAAGTTTTGGGTAAAGCAGCATTTGGGGAGTGGTCTCAGATTGTTCTGTGAAGCGTCACCCAAGCAGAAACCTGGCTTCAGGAATATTCTGGAGCTAATGCTACTTCAGTCTGTGAAATGCCACTCTGTGTCCTTTGAGAAGCATTCCCTCCTCTCTGTCATCCAAGTGGCTGTTATAGGGCCAGGCCAACACAACAGGCTGTATTGGGTTTACGTGGTAAAGGTTTGGTGGCAGGGTGGGCTACAGGGGTGGCTTCGGTGAGAAGATTCCAGAAGCTGCCCCATGTCAGATCAGAGCCAGCTCCAGCCGGCTCCAAAAGGGACCCGCCGCCGGCCAGAGCTGAGCCAACGAGCGATGTTGTTTGCGTCTCTGTGAGAGCAGATTTAAGAAAGGGAAAAAACTGCTGCGCAACAGCAGCTGGGAGAGAGGAGTGAGGAACAGCCCTGCAGACACCAAGGTCAGTGAAGAAGGAGGGGGAGGAGGTGCTCCAGGCGCCGGAGCAGAAGTTCCCCTGCGGCCCGTGGTGAGGCCCATGGTGGAGCAGGCTGTCCCCCTGCAGCCCATGGGGTACCACATGGAGCAGATCTCCACGCTGCAGCCCGTGGAGGAGCCCACGGTGGAGCAGGTGGATGTGGCCTGAAGGAGGCTGCAGCCCATGGAGAGCCCCCGCAGGAGCAGGCTCCGGGCCGGACCTGTAGCCCGTGGAGAGGAGCCCACGCAGGAGCAGGTGATCCGGTGGGAGCTGCCACCCGTGGGGGACCCGTGCTGGAGCAGTTTGCTCCTGAAGGATGGACCCCGTGGTACGGACCCATATTGGAGCAGCCCTTGAAGAGCTGCAGCCTGTGGGAAGCCCACGCAGGACCCGTTCGGGAAGGACGGCATCCCGTGGGAGGGACCCCACGCTGGAGCAGGGGCAGAGAGCGACCATGAAGGAGCGGCAGAGACGAAGCGATATGGGCTGACTGCAGCCCCCATTCCCCGTTCCCCTGCGCCGCTCGGGGGGAGGAGGTAGAAGAGGGTGGATGGGGGGAAGGTGTTTTTAGTTTGCTTTTAGTTTCTCACTGCTCTATTTCCCTAGTTATAGTAATAAATTACATGAATCTCCCTATGTTGAGTCTGTTTTGCCTGTGATGATAATCAGTGAGTAACCTGCTTGTCCTTATCTCAACCCTTAAGCCCTTGTCCATCATATTTTCTCCCCCTGTTCCTTTGAGGAGGGGGAATGAGCAAGTGGTTGTGGTGGAGGCCGGCTGTTTAGCTGGGTAAAACCACCACAGGGGCAAACCAGTCAATTGACAGCAATTCTGGCCCTGCCGTCTTTTGGAAAGATGAAAGCATGTACATGCCTTGAAAAGCTTCCCGCCACACAACCTCTGATTCACGACTTGCAGCAAAGGGCAGTCAGAGCTGCTTGCTGATTGCAGCCCCAAAACCGGAGGTGACCAAGCTCAGACACAGGCAGGAATAGGGGGCACAGTCATCTCCAACTGCTGCCAGCATCGCTGTCTCCCAGACTACTGGGAGTTGCATCCAGAGACGTTAAACTTAAAGCTGACCCACTTCAGTTTTCAGTACTGGAAGTTTTGTTCTGTTGAAAGATAAACATTTCAAGTTTCTAGTTTCTTAGATTGCTCTTCTCCTCAGACAGCAACGCCTTCACTACTAAAACTAACAAGCAATAACCACTGAAAAAGTCTACAGAGAGAGGACAGAGAGAACAGAGCTTGAATGAAAGGGAGGGAAGCCTGGCAAAACCAAATGATTAGCAGAGGTATTATGGCTCTCAGACTTAGGTTGTGCTGTTTCCCTACCTTCATTCTGCCTATACGCTGCATCCCCTCTATTTCTTTTGTTGAAGTGCGAAGGAGGGGAAGCTCATTACTGAAAATGATAAATGCCTTTGTTCATACACCTGAGAACCAAAGATGTTACCTCTTTTTACAGTAGTTTTCCCAATTTCTTGCAACTACACTAAAATACACAGACTAGCAACCACTCTTCTGATAAGCCAAATCCAATGTTTCTTTAAAAGAAATATTGACATACAAGAAAGCCCAGAGAAGGCTACAGTAAATACACTGAAATAAGGGTATGTTCCATCCAACTAGCTCTTCCAGTGAACACAGCAAATATAGGTAAAATAATCTGAAAAGGCTGGGGATTGTTTGGAGATTTCTGGATTTTCTATTAAGTTTTAAGGCTGCTGCCTACAATGGTCTTATTAAATTTTCTTGTCTTGAACTGTGTAAGCAAAATCATACAGTGCTAGATGTCCAGCTTGACTTCTGTATAAATCATAGCCTACACTGTGAAGCTAGCATACGCTAACAGACTGGTTAAAATAAATTTGACCAGTTGTTACTTTTTGATGCCCACAACCACACTTTAGGAAAGCCAGGCTAACGTGGTGTTTACAATTGCATTTATTTCACTCAACCTTCTCTTTAAATGTAAAAGACAACTATTCCCCAGCAATACAGCACCCGTTCCATATTCTCAAAATATTTTGGTTCTCTACTTTATCATCTTTGAAATTCTAAGAAAGGTTTTCCCTCCTCCCCCTTTTGTTAGAATACATGACAGCCCTTCATATACTGTAGCAGGTGCTGAAGAAAAATGCTTTTCTATTAAGTCAGAAATGTCACTACTTGGATCATGAGACAGCAGGCAGACCTTCATTTTTGCAGAAGTTCTCTCCAGGGAAAATCATCAGCATGTTTTATTTCCACACTATCAACTCACTCTCATCACAGATCATGATTCTTCCAAGACAGCCATTGGAGTAATACCTCAGATTTGAGAACAACTTAGTTGAGAAAACACATGAAATTAAACAGTCCCTACTAATCAAGTGCTAAATGTGAGTTAAGAAAAAAATTAAAACTGTACCATTGTTCCATTAATGCTAATTCCACTGCAGATCCAGGAACTGGGAGCCATATTTTTACATAAATTCCTGAGGAAATGTATACTCAGAGGGAAAAATACAGTGGGAAAAAAAACGTAAGTGAACACTGAACCAAAATCCACAATAGAAGATAGTTACTAAAGCTGAAGTACAGGCAGGTTCTTTGACACTGGGAGGAACGGCAATTCATCTCTGCACCCACAGGCAAGATTTAACGCTCACCACACCTACACGGCATTAAGTTCTTATTCTTTTGTCAGAAAACAGCAAAAGCAAAAATACCTTCTTTCCCTTCTCAAACTCATACTTGATTGCTTCTTTTAAACCAAGTTAAGATTGTAAAGAACAGAAGTGAACAGAACCAAATTAAGGATGTTAAGATGTTTATTTTAAGAACATTGATAAAAAATAACATGAGTATCTTCAATACTGTACATTTATTTAATGGATAATACACAGAGAGGTTATTTAAATTGTACAAGCTCCTTGCTTGTTGCATCATAGTGGTAAGCTAGTAAAGACGCTCAACAAAACACCTCTAGGAAAAGAGAGAGGAAATGAATCACATTATGGAAAAGAATTAAAAGGTTAAAAAACAAATGCTTTCTTACTATACGGGATCTGGCTGGGATGGATTTAATGTTTTTCATAGTATGGCCTACATGGTGCCATGTTTTGTATTTGTGGCTAAAACAGAGTTGCTAACACACCAGTCCTTTGGCCTTTGCTGAGCAGTGCTTGCATAATGTTGAGGTTTCTATTTTCCCCTCTCTGCCCACACCAGCAAATAGGCTGGGGCTGCGCAAGAAGCTGGGAGGAGACACAGCTAGGACAGCTGACCCAAACTGACCAAAGGGACGTGCCACGCCATACAGCATGACACTCAGCAATGAAAATGGAGGGGAGGGTGTTTCGGTGGGAGCTAGCCATTGCACAGAGACAGGCTGAGCAGAGGTCTGCTTCCAGGAGGTGGTGACTGCCTCTCCACCACTTGTTTCCCCCCCAACATCTCCTCCCCTGTCCTTCACTTACTAAACCTCTTCATCTTGACACACAGGTTTTCTCACTTTTGCTGTTCCCATTCTCTCCCCCACCCCACTGCAGGGAGGGGAGCGAGCAAGTGGCTGGGCAGTGCTTAGCTGCCAGCCGGGGTCAACCCACCGCGCTCACCCTACTTACCCTGTTACAAACTGCAGAAAGTTGGCAACTTTTTAGGTATTTATTTTAAACACAAAGCTTACAAAAGAAAGCGTTCACACAGGCTGACGTTTCCTCTTAAATTTAGGTACATATACATCTACCATTTTTGGTAAATTTTGGTACTTTTTACCAAATGTAGATTTTGCCAATTTTGCTAACCAAGTAATTTCTTTTCCAAAATCAGTAATACACCCAAAGTACATATTAACATTTCCATGACTGCATTTAATTACTCAAAACCAAATATGCTCCCTCACTCAACCCTTAAACATTAGTCTTGAGGACCTTTTTCCAGAGGGGGAAAAAAAAAGAAAACAGTTCTTATACTATGGTGATATATAAGAACATGCCTGGCGAAGTTTCTCCTCAGTACCAACACCAGCTATTTCTGCTGTGTGAAGCTATGCTTCCTTGTTGCCTTTTATTTTTATGCAACAGATACAGTAAGGAAAAAGCCTTTAATTAGGAACACAGGAACAACTGTTTAAGTGGCAGTTGAGACTGAATTCAAATGCATAATCATGACTGTTAACCATCTAAATCAGGTAACAAAAGACAGTTTTAAGAGGAGAAAAGGTAATGTTTCACACATGTCAATATAATCAGCGAACATTTCAACAACCAAAAGCATTTATAAAAAAATCATTCTATATAGGTAAAAGAAACATGCATTTCATGAAGTCTTCATCCACACCTAGTTTTAAAACAGAGGTTGAGGGGCGAATAGGGAACAACCTTTGGAAAAAAGATCTCAAAAAAAATCTTCCTGTATTTTGGAGCTACATCTGTAATGGAAGGTGCTCAGCTTTATTCATTCTCAAATCTGCTGTATGGATTATCAGAATCCTGGAGAAGACCTGCAAAACAAAACAAGACTGCATTTATAATTTTCTCGCCAGTATTGCTTAGAAGGCTTGAGTTACTGACCCCACTAAAACGGATACTCTATATAACTAAAAAACAATTCTTGTCTTCTAATAGATGGTCTATTACCCAGACACTCAAGTAAAACAATAAATCGAAAGCTTTCTTAAGCACTCTAATTTCTCAGACTATAATCATGAATAGGTATTTTGTGATTTAGGAGGGAGAAAACATTTCTACGAAAAATTCTTATGCAGAAAACATTTCCCATTTTTGAGGTATCCCCACAGAATGCATCTGTGAGGGAGACAAGGCTACAAAATCTAAGCACAGAGATGGCTCAGGAAGAGCAGATTCAGACTGGCCAGTTTATAAACTCAAGTTATTGTAAGATCATCATCCTTCTAAATGCAAGACGCTGCTATTTTGACTTAGCTCTGCTTCGAACATGTACAACCATCTGCCATGTTCAGCCACTTACAGCATTTCTACAGCAGGACAATAATCTCTAAGAACATATGAAGATGACCTCTGCATTCACCAAAAGCTCCAGGGACCAGATCAAGTGCACCACTTAATCCAGGTTGCAGTGCATTCCCATCACGAAGATTCTTGATGTTTTAACCAGAATATTGTCACAGAAAGCATTGCAAAGCCATCCAATTCTACTGAGTGACTGGATATGCATACCACCTTCTCTAAGGATTAGTTGAGCAATCACTGTTCCATACAGCAATTATTTCAAAAAAGACTTTAAAACCACGCACCAGATGTGGGCTAGGCAGAACTGCATACTGAAAATAAAGGAATCCCATAAGAGTCCAGAGGCTGACCTTTTGTTGTGAAAGAACAGAACAACTGCCAACATCTTTTTACCAGCACTTTTATACTTATGTCTGGCAAGCCTGGAGTTTCTTTTCTAGCTCACTTATTCAGGACATAGAGAAAGAAGACAGCTGAGCCAAACAGTCCCAATTCATAAGTGGTCAGATTCACAATAGCAGAAAAGAGTACACTCGTCACCGCTAAGTCTTGTAGGAACTCCCCTCCGATCTTTTCTCAGTGCACTTTCTTTTTTCCACATGCACCTGCACACAGATATTGAACATTTGCTGCTCTATCTGAAACTCAAAAGCTAACAGCACCAAAGGCAGACTATACTCTTGTCTACCTTGTTGCATTTCTTTCAAACTACCAGCGTATTTTAAGATATCACGCAAGAAGCATGGCTGATTATTGTACCAGTAACTGCAACTGACTACCTGATAGGGAACAGCAAGTATTAAGGAATATGCACAAAAATTCCTATAATTATTCAAATTGCAAAGATTTCAAGCAGTAAATTTGTAAGAAGTTAAAATCTAAACCAGCCCTCATGCCTAATGGCTGTTACTTGTCAAAGAATAAGTCAGTCACATTTATAAAGCTTCAGCCCGGTAAAAAGAAATACAATCTATTTACCTGATAGAGTACCTCGCATCAGAGGTACAACCTCTTTCTTTAATTGTTTAAAGAAAGCAATCTTTTAAGCATTTGTACAATAAGAATAAGGCTAGATGACAGCATTGACAGGAATTATCCACAGTATTTTGAGATCTCAAGACTTCTGTATCTTTAAACTTTGTAGAAAGCAGTTCCACTCAGAATTCTAGGCACCAAAATTCGAAACAATCTTCCATAAAGTTGTAAGAGGTGGTGCCAGATTTCCTGATAAAATTATACATGCACACACCTGTAACTCTCCTGATTTTACCTAGCTTGCATACTTCTCTCTATATAGTGTGGGAAGGGTTTATTACGTGTCTTTCCTATAATTCATTCAAAATACATACTTGACACTTCAGACATCTGAAGGCAACACAGTAAAACCCTAGACATTGCTCTCTCACAGCTTAAATTGCTGAGATTCAATGGAAGTGGCGTTCTAAATCCAGTAGTGCCAACTTCAAATTAATCAGATGAAGGTACGAAACTTCTAGGATGAACTTTTCATATACCATTCTGAAGAGGGCAAATAGTCTTTTACTTGCCTCTCCTCCAACACACTCAGCCATTAAAGCCATTTCAGACAACCAGTCACGACAGTTCAAGTGAATGTGTCATTTTTAGTCACTATTGCAAATGCTGTTCTCAGTAATACTTGCTTTAATTTTACTGAACTAACAGGTTTGACAATGAGCAGATCTTTTCTACCCATCAGGCATTAGTACGTTTTTAAGTTAATTTCAAGTTCTCTGATCTGTTTTATTGTACAATACTGGAACTAAACTGCTCAGGCATTAAGAACTGTGGGTGAATCCTGTGTGAGTATCATTGGTCATGACTTCAAAAATCCCTCTCCCAGGAAAGAAAGAACTCCATGAAAAACAGCAAGCCCTCCTTCCAGATGAAGATAACCACAGAGGTTACAACATCAGATAAACTTTGCACTCAGTCTTGCTCTCAAATGTGCATCCAAGGTTTAAATTTCTTTAATCTTCAGCATTTTACGTAGATCATTAGATTATACTAAGTGAGAAGAGGGAGACAGCAGCTCATCACTTGCACCAATTCTTACTTGTCTCAAGTTGTCACAGGCTCTAGTAAGTGGACAAAAGCAATCTGGAGAGACAGATGAAAAAAGCAGCATAACAAAAAGCTACTGTCAGCTGCCACAGCTGCTCTTAGCCATGACACTCAAACAGGAGCTGCAAGCCTATGCTAATTGGATTGCATGTCTGGTACAACTAAAGCTCACAGACTACCTTGAACCAGACATGAAGGCTGTCTCTCTTCACTGTTTCCCATTTGACATGGGAGCGACTACCCAACTTGTAATTTACACTTACAGGTTCGAAGAAGCTAGATGCTTGTAGGTTAAGGAGCCTTGTTTGCAATAAAGTCCATTATACGTTACTGTAAACTTAAATATCAACATGCAGAACACTTACAAGAACTTAAGAACATCTTCTATTTATCTTCATTACAAGATTACTATTTGACCTACTTACCAGTATTTAAGTAGCACTGGAAAATTTGGAAGGTATAATAGCCCAGTAACTTTCCTTAGCTTGTATGAAATAATGACAACTCCTAATATGTATGAAATGACAAGGCAATTGCAAGAATCTAATACCTCTTTCCAGCACCTTTGTTTATATTATACACACCAAGCTAACTATGCAGCTTCTCAGTCATTGAGACCTGACCCTCATCACATGTTGCCTAAAAACAGAATTAACGAAATACAAGAGATTGTATATACTCCAGAACTTGAACTAGTCTGTGATATGCTGCATATCTTCATCCCTTATTACATTTTTCCTCTTTATTTTTAACCCCCAAATTAACAAGTCTACTCTTAACATACAAACTAAACAGCTTTAAATGTGCAGCAATACAAGATTTCCTTGCTTTACATTCAGAACACTAAAGGTCAACATGAAGAAGTATGCATCCTGAAGAGAAGGAATATTTACAGAAACAAAGTACTGAAAATAAAAATCAATGTCTCTTATAAAATAAAGGAGATAGGATTATGTATCACTAAGTTAGCTATCAAAACCTTTGCAGAATTGAAGCAAGTGGTTTGGAAACCCAAAATCATGAAAGGCAACCATTTTGTAAAAATGGAGATACAGAATCCTTCCACTAATACCAGGCAAAATCCTGAAATAAAGAATAAAGCAGCTTCTTACTAATGCTATACTGAACATACAATAGCAGCAAATGCAGCAGCAATTAAATTGTAGTTCCTTTGTATGCTACACAAGCTGCAAAGTACTCTGAATTCTACTTTAAAATTTTCTAACAGTCAACATATAATTTGTGTAATCATATTGCATTCATATATGTGAGCAAATGAAAAATACTATCAAATTTTGCAACAAAGAAACAATTTGAAGTGTGTATTCCTGGTTGCTAGAGCTCTCTATTGCTTCCAACACTCCCAAAGGACTGTGGCTAGAGTGACACCTGCAATGCATTATAAATGTGTAATTACCATTTAAATGGGGTAAGGAAAGCTGGTGGATGAAATGGGAAAAGGCATTCCCTTAAAGCCAACCAAATACTGAAATTTCAGGCGTGATCATCCTAATCTACAGAGTCAGGTTAACAAAGTCATTGTCATTCTGCCACTCATCCATGCCTACTTAACTGAGAATCCTCTCTGTAGTGCATAAGAGTGTAAAATAATCTAGTGTCTCCATAATTATTTGCAGCAATTTTTATTAGATATTGTTTAATATGCTAACATATGTATTTACTAGGCAGCAAAAAAATGAAGACAGAAGATTAAAGGTTATACCAGGACTTCCTGTATTGTCTCACTGATTTATTTTGACAGCCATTTGTCTGCATGTATCAGAATATAAACTATATAGATTAGCAATATTTAGGAATTTCAGAATTTATATATTGTCACTCTTTTTTCCTCAGTTACATACATCCTTTCAGTATGTGCCAACTATTTAGGTAAGAGTTAGTTTTTTCTTTAGGGCAAACAATGAATTATGGGAATTCAGGCCTCACACATATCTCATGTAGCATAAATTAATCTTTGACTATGCAATAAAGCATAACAAATATACAACAAATAAAAACAAAGCTGAAAGATTTGCTTTTGAAATTTATGTTTGATAGTTAAATTATGATCTTTTGTGGGTAAACTGCATTGCAAAGTATAACTACATGAAGGAAAGAATATGCCTGACTCCTTACGAGAAGGTACACCTTCCACTAACATAATGAACGCACAAACTTGCTCCTTTTTTAGGTCACTAATGGACCAACATGCTTTAAGCGAGGGCAAAATGACTAACTCCCATATGGCTGTGCACAGTACAGCTATAGACAAGACATTGTATGTATTCTAGAGGCACAGAATCACACTGATACTCCTCAGAAAACTTCAGGAATGGTTAGTTGGATCTTGTTGGAGTACTTAAGTTAAGCACCGAAGAGAGAAGTGTGTCTTCACTAAGATGTAGGGCTGTCCAGAGACAAGTGAACTAGCTTCACAAGCAGAATATAACTGAAGCCTTCTGAAATGTCACTTAACCCTCGTGCAGTGCTTTGATACACTAACTGCTATACCAAAGTCAGGACCTAGTTTGCACCTCTTAGCTGCACTGCATTAAGAATTTGCAAAGTTATTTATCTATACAGTGATGCACGTTATTTTGGAGACATAGCCGCTGTCTTAAACGTACACATTCCTCACCAGATCTATCCCAATGCTTCAAATTTGTCAAGATCTACTCTTGGGTCTATTCTAAGGAGAAACAAGCACAAAAAGTGTGTTGTTTTATGTTTGTTTGTTTTAATCTGGACTGTTCTTGTCAACTGCTTAGCTCAAACAAACCTACTGAAACTGAACTGCGGCTGGAGGACAGGGTGGATTATCCTACAAAATACCACAGGACTGATGTTTAACAAAAATTCTTTCTACAACATTCTTCCTCTTGCAGCTCAAGCTTAACATTGAATTTTTCCTCCATTCCAGCAAAGGAGTGTACTTTTGCAAATGTTCCCCAGGCAGAAAATTCCCTACAGAGATTGTATTACTTCTGCATCAGCCAAAGAACACGTTGCAGATTCATGAAGGCATTGCCAGACTCTGCCAATCAGTTCAAGAGGAGGATGAAAATTAACACTTTTGAGCGATTCTTCAGACCCCTAGAATCACCTTCTCTGACATTATTGTAATTTGCATAATAAGTGCAGCAGAGTTTTAGCATATCTGTCTCTGAATACACAGTACTATTAACCCTATGA
>VXAL01003826.1:35544-50935 GCA_013399475.1 Chauna torquata | reverse complement strand
AAGGCTTGAGACACATCCCTCCCATTTGCTCTTGGTTGGCACTGAGTGCTCAGGGTACCCGCCACAGTGATCATCAACCACTCTGAGGTACCTGTTCAGTCACAGAACAACAGTCTCCTAATCAGGTTTGCAAATCTCACATTGAGCCTAGTTCTGTAAAAATCTGACACTGTCCTGCCAAACTTCACAACACCTATTGGACTCTTTGTTTAGTGCTCTGTGTATTGCTTAGAAGGGCAGAATACTCCTTCATTACCGAGTGTATTGCTGTACATCAAGCTGCCAAGACTTACCTCTGAAGAGACTGTAGTCTTCGTTCCTCTCTCTTTCTAGCTAGCTGTTCTTCTTCATCTGGTCTACTAGAAAAATAACAAGGGAAGGAAAATATAAGAGGAGGAAAAAGCAATTTCAGTGCTAGACAATCAGTGTGCAGACACTCAGTTTCAAAAAGGGTTTATAGTCTGATCTGAGACTTCTTCACAGCCATGTATAATTTCATTACTGAGTAACTGAAAAATTTGTAGAATTACCCTTTCATATTTTATTATACACGAATGCTTTGTCCACTGTAGCAATGTGCCATTCAGATTCCACAAGACAATTTAGACTCTCATGAACAGGTTGCAGACTGTTCCAGAAGCAGGGCTCCTACTTGCTACTTTCCCCATGTGTCACGCTCCATTTACAGTAAGCCTCCTGCACACAGACATGCACAGTTAAGTTCATTGTTGCCCCTTGGAAGAAGATTGATGGTTCATAAGCCTTTAGCGCCAGAACAATTTATCCTTCCCAACAACCATCACTATCCAATCTCTAGTTGCCCCAGGAAAGTAGTCTGCATGAACCATCTTTGGCAGCTGTCTGCCTTGTTATGGAGTAAGCAAGGATTTACCTGAGTGTGTCAGCTGTGTGAATGTAGGAAATGTTGAGTCTACGTGGTACATCTGAGCTGTGCATGTGCAGATATGCTCTACTGAATGCATGCACTTGAGCCGTGTAACTTAGTAAGAGTTGCAACATCCAGCCTTTCCATGCCATTAGGAAAAGCTTTGTGACTTGCCTTCGAGAAAGCTCAGCTTTGCTTATTCATCAGCTATACCATATGAAAACTGTAGAACTCTAAAACATATGCCAAACAGTATTTGTCTTATTTCTGACAGAATTACATGCCAATTCTTCAGGATTGGTGAATGGACACCTGCCATGCTTCTCCAGAGGTTAATCATTTTTCAGAACTGAATGCACTATCTGAAGATGTTTGATATGAATAATTACAATATTAACACACCTGCTAATAGAGAAATGACAGTTATAGTACCACACATCTGCAGCAACCAACATACAAGTTAAGCAAGAGTGACATCCAGTGGTTAATTACAGCATGGCTAATGTTTTAACATACACAAAACTCACAGGGGTCAGAACTGGAAATCTGAACTCAATTTTTCCATCTGCTCAGTCCATACATGCATTTGAACGTATAAGCTGTTTAAACGCAAGCCAGTAATTCAGAATCCATGTAACGTTTCACGTGCAAATTTTCTAGTCCCTCCATTTTTGTTTCCACTTGAAGAGTTAGAATGTCTGGGGGATAAGGGAGTGTTAGCAGCTGGAAACAGATGCAACAGGTCACCTTTACTAGAAAACTATGTTAGATCCTTTTGTCTGACTAATTAATTCCCCATATTTGCACGACCAGGAAGACTAGAAGCACCCATCCTTGGGCATCCTTCTGTAAAACTACTTTATTGGAGACCCTGGTGACTTTTAACTATGCAATTGTCTCACTTCACATTGGTGCTGCAAATTATAAAACCATCAAATCGATGAAATGATGGTATAGGATTCAGAAAATTTATTTCTTCCCTATAACAAAAAAAAAGTATTAAGTAACTTCTGATCTCTGGATACTGCAAAGGCTTTGAGTTTCTTCAAATTCAGAAAGTCTGAAATTAATAGCCACTTTTTTTTTTTTTTTATGACCTGAAGTAGTTGAGGAGAGAATCTATTTAGTATAGTTTCATGAATAGTTATATCTCAAGTACATGGAACCAGACTCAAAGTCCAAACACAGGATGAAAATAATGAACTGAAACAATGCACCAATAGTCCTAGAATTTCTGTGGTAGGGATAGGGTCAGGTGAGCCAACTACATCACTACTAATGGTGGCATTAACGCTTTTAAATATTCCCTGTTCAAGGAAAAAAGCTTCTGGCTTCTTGAACATTAAAACCCCACAGCTTGTAAACTCTCAGAAGGAATACTGATGCTTCTGCAAAACAAGATTACAACTGAGATCTGAGAATACATCCAAGAAATCAATAAAGCAGATCTAGTACTACATTTTTACAATTTTTCCTTTTTCCAATTCAAACTTAAAAAAAAGTTTTTTATGTGGAAAAGAGGCCCCAAAACCTGAAGAAGCAGAGAGCAAAAGAATTCCTGCTGAGAATGAGCGGTTTAAAGTCAGTAATATTTCAGGGCTTCAGTGTAATAATACATTCTGAATCTTCCTGAAATAAGCTGGACCCCACTCTGACAAGACCTTTAAAGCTTTAAAGTGTCAGAAGATTAAGCGTGACACCTTAGGAGTCCTAGCATATGACAACTCTCAACTAACCCTCTATTTTTAGAATTAGATGTTACAGCAGCTACTGACGACTTAGTTACTAAACCTGAAGTCTGACACAAATCTTCTTTCACAGGAATCAAGCTCTATTTATTGGCATGTCAGCCACCAGAGCCAATACAGTTCTTCTGCAGAGGAAGTTGGCAGATCTTACATAAAATCTAAAACAGTCTGCAGGGCTTATCAGCACTGGGCTAAAGAGCTACCCATTTTTACACTAGAATGGATTTGCACTAAGATAGACCAATCTACCAGGAGAACAGGTACATGCATCTTCCTCAGGGAAAAGAAAAGGGAATGAATTTTTTTCTTCCCCCCTCACCCCCTCCTCAAAAGCCACAGATGTACCATTTTTCTGTGGCTTGAAGGCCAGCACTAAACACTGTACAACTGCATAGATTTTTAAAAAGAATCAAATAAGAACAATGAATTATAGGTACTTGAAATAGTACCGAAATCATTTTAGATCCAGAAATAAGGTCCACATTTTGTTCATAAGAAAAATACTGAAGCACGAAAGGTACAGAGCTAACTGAGACTATACTGCCCAGAAACCTAAAACTCTAAACCTTCACTGATGCAGGGGAGAATATTGTGCTGTCTCAATAAACATGGCTTCTCAGGTGTTTCATTAGGGAATAAGCACAGATCACTTCAGATGGCAGCACTGAGTTTACATGTTTTAGCTGCTCATCAACTATTTCCCCTCCCTTGAGGGACATTAGTCAACTAAAGAAGTACACCGGCAGGGAAAATAAAAGCTTATAAGTCCATCAAGATCTAAAGGACACTTAACTTTTGCAGTATTACCTTACTTGAAAATAAGTCAGTCATTCTTAATATCTTAGAGCAAAAAAGTTTCATCTTACATTTAGAATATTTCATTGAATTGGCAAACACTTAGATACTGACAGCACACGGACAGACCCTGGAGCACACTCTGCAGCATGGGTACCAAATGCTGTAGGACATTGCTGCTCAGTTACATGTTCCCCATCTGATCCCTTTTTGCTGTACCGTGAGCTTGCCTTGAAAGAAATCGTTTGTTCTGTTATCACAAGAAGCAAGTATTTATTTGGCCATGCAAATATTTCGTGTCCACTCTTAATAAGGAAATGTAAAACATAGAATTGCAAAGCAATAGCTTATTCAAAAAACACATCTGTGATTCTATTGCTAATAGCATCACTGGCATTCCAGCATCATTTCCAGTGTCACTACCTGTCACTAAACACCTTTTTGTTGTCTTTTTCAAACAAATAAAGTGACCAAAGTTAACTTGCAAATTAAAAGACTCTTAGTATGTTGGAAAGTAAAAATTGTAGGTTGGTAAATACGGGGAGACCAGCACCCAGAGTTAGTAAAGGAAACAAATACACATATTTACCTCTTGGAACGCCTTCTGCAGTAACAGCAGTAACAGCAACAGATTGCTATGGACACCAGAATGAGTCCAGCAATTGCAGCTATGGCAATAATTAAAGCCTCAAAGTTTACTGAAAAATATGAATATATTCAACTTGTTAGACTCCAGCATTAACATTTACCTTTCTGATAATTCTTCCCCTCCTTCCCAAGTCTTTTTTTCAGCTCTGTGTGCAAAAAAACAACAACCAAACAAAAAAAAACAAAACCAAAAATACAACTCTGTGCAACTACCCCAGTTAGAACTCAGCATATCACACTAGAACGTTGGTACTATGCATGATCTACACTGAGGAGATACTAAAAAAAAATTGCTCTTTACGTATACCAAGCTACTAAAAAGTCCTTCTGTAACACTATGTCATATAAATCCTCTGGTGCAGTTCCACAGTTCTGTCCTCCCAATCGCTACGTCAGCCACTGTACAGTGTGAACAAAAAAGTCATGTAGATGCAGCATTAGTGTACACACACTACAGGCAGCAGTGAGAGAAAGAGCAAAATGAATTGACAGTATCAGTCAGAGGATTTGAAGGAGCCCGACAAAAAACTCTCCTCAACACTCCCCAAGTCATCTCCTATGTCCAAGGAAAGTAATCTCCTGCATCCAAAGAGGAATTAACACATGGACAGAGGGTTATTATTTTAACAGCATATGCTATAACAACTATATCTGGTCTAAACTGGGACAGGACTGCATTCACAAAAAAAAAGTCAGAAATCTGATGCTCTGGAAAACAAGTGCCAAGAAGAAAGCAAACAGGGATGATATAAGAAAAGCAACGCAAACAGCGTTGGGTAGCTATTTAAATGACATAACAAAAGGACAAAATGAAATGGCTTAGGGAAGTTCTAGCAACAGAGATAATAAAAACTAAATACCTCCACCCCCCACAGTCTTACTATTTCAAAGCATGATGGGGTGGTAGAGAAGCTGTCTCTTCTCTCTTCCCCTACCTAAATCCCTCTGAACTCTGCGAAAATTCAGCAGTCTTATGCTGCCATACTCTGAAAAGTAGCTGCACATGCTACTACTAGCTTTTACTGCTTCAGGGTGCTAGTGATGAGCCAGTCAAATTCAGCAAATGACGTTCAGAGGGTCTGCCCTCTCTGACCACATGCACAAGCCAAAGAGTTAATTCTCTTAAGTCTGTTACTTCTCTACTGATCTCACACAGTCATGTCCGGCTAAGGCATATCTTTCACAGATCCTGTGAAAGATTAGATCCCAGCCTTCAAGACACTGAGTCGGACAATCTACCAGTTCTCTAATAGTTTCTTTCAACGGCTAAATCACACTGAAACACAGTATGTGGCTTGAAAAGTATTCCCAATTTGATCCTCCAGCCACTGAATTTTGTTCTGTATCTTTCTACTGCATTAAAAGAAAACCTTTAAGCAAGCATCCTCTCAACACTCTTCTTCATACGCAGACCGACTATACTCTTTAAGAAACTGTGAAGCATTTTTCCAGCTTTTAAACCATAATTTGTCATCCTTGCATGAAGCGTTTGTTTCTCAGCATGCTTTTAAAAATACTAACACAAGAGCTGTGCAAAGTATTCAAGTATTTACCATAATGGTGCTGCATACAAGTAGACAATATACTCCTATTACTATTCACAAACTCTAATTTGTAGTAATAGCAACCTTTTTACTGCATCATATCAGCAACTTCAGTGTTTATTCACCTAAGCCAAGATGGCTCATTCCACAAGCAAGAGACATTCAGATTTAGATGCCCTGAATTCCACTAAAACTTTATGATACTTCCATCTACAACTTATTTATGAGCCCTGCCAATAAACTCATCCTCAATAAAAATTACTTGAACTTTATTATGTGATAACATGCAGCCAAATCAAGCAGCACGTAGTTTTATTAATAAAGAATTACTGTATGTATATTCAAAACATGAAAATAGCACTAAAATTTTCTTTCATTTTCTTGTTTACTGCTTACATGTAGTGCACACACATTTTAAAATAGAAGCCTCAACATACTGAGGGTCCTAAACAACATGAATTTAGATAAAAAAAGTCTTGCTAGGTTTTTATAAGGATCTTTCAAAATAATTCAATATTAAAAACGAAAAAAATCTGTCAATTTTTTTTTTTTAAATCATGGGATGTAAGCAGACAGAAAAGGTACAATGGTTTGGATGCTCTAACTTTAAATTCCTTTGCTTTAAATATTCAAAATTAAATGAAATCTTCATTTCTTGTTTCATAATCCGTGTCTAGAATTGGTTACAATACTTCCTCAGTAGCTTGCACTCTTAGTTTACGTTACGAATTCTCAGAACAGGACACATAATATAATCATTATCTGCCTGGGATGACATACATGAACGTGATGAAGTATATTCATAGTGTCCCAAATCTAATGAACAGCTTAAAGCTGATTAAAGCATCAATGTAACTACAAAGATGCATAAATCCTTTAACTTAAAATGTTATTTTTGTTACACAGAAAAATTGTGTAAACATTTTCGCCAGTGCATTATAATTTACGGGGTACGGTTTATTATAAAGTTCAACATATAGTTTCTAGTTACGATACACAAGCAAATCCTGAACCTATAAATTTTCATATGAAAACATTTTACAATGTGACTTCTCTGATTCTGCTACTCCTCTACAATTGTTCAGTGTTCTAAAAATGGTTTTAATTTCCATCAAAAAAATAAGGTATAATACTATTCACTTTTTAAATTGCCGTTTAATTGAAGCAAAAAAACCTGAATCTATTAACAAAGTGCACAAAAAGATTTTTGTCAGTTTTCAGTCTGCTTTCCTGTCTCAGCTATCTATTTTATTAGCTTATTATTCATGAAAAACAATGCAATTAAGCTCTTTGTATTACGCTGCTTCGATACCATTCTTTTTTCTTCACTGCTGATTAATAATCTGTCAACATCTCTTATTCCATATAAAAATTGTAACTGGAAGCCAGTCATTTGTTTTTGAATTTTGAGAGCTGCAATATCACCTTCATTTTCAGCAACGCTGAGCCAATGTTTGTCTCTTCATTTTATTTGCAAAAAGGTAAAACAAGCCCACCATTCTCAAAGGGTGATTAAGTCTCCTGCTACATCTGAAGGGAATAGTCTCAATAAGACTATATATCAAACACGACAAGGTACTGCATAGAATTTGTAAAAACCTATTAAGGAAATGAGTATTTGTCTGTAACTTTTTTTTTTTGCACTTTTTCCGCTGAGACTGTGCTTCACTACAAAGTTTTCATCCTGTGTATAAGCTACATTCAATCTAGAAACATGAACCACACCCAAGCTGGAAATCATTTCTCTAGCAAAAATAAACTGCCAAGAGCACCCTCAATATCAGTAAATATCCATAACCACTACTTTACATGAGGGCACAGCGCAAACGCCTCTCTCTACTGAGCCTGGCTGGGATGGAGCTCACTTTCTCCATAGCAGCCCATATAGCGCTGTATTTTACATTTGTGGCTAAAACAGTGCTGATAACACACCAATGTTTTGGCTACTGCTGAGCAGTGCTTGCTCATCATCAAGGCTGCTCTTTTCCTGACTTCGTTCCCCCTGCAGTGAGTAGCCTGGTGGTGGGCAGAAGACTGGGAGGGGGCACTGCTGGAACATNGGGGAGATTTAGATTAGATATCAGGAAAAACTTTTTCTCTCAGAGAGTGGTCAGGCACTGGAACAGTCTGACCAGGGAGGAGGTGGAGTCACCGACCCTTGCGGTTTTTAAGAGGCGCCTGGACAAGGTGCTACAAGATATGGTTTAGTAGCTTAGTGGGTAGTATTGGTGATAGGATGACGGTTGGACTAGATGATCTTGAAGGTCCTTTCCAACCTTGTGATTCTGTGATCAGTCTGCCTGGGAGGCGGTGACCAAATTCCTTCACTTGTCTTCCCCCTCTTCTCCCCCTCAAATCATAACCACTGCTTTCCCCCACCTCTAAATTACCCCCTTCCTAAATTATCAGGAAAAAGCAGTACTAAGTGGTAGTCTCACTTTAGACTAAACATACTCATAAACATCTCTCTATAGCAAAAGTAAAATTAGTACCTACTCCAGCAAACTCCCCATCGAGCATTTGAGAGTGAACATAATGAAGACGGTGGAAGAATGCTTCTTACAGGATAATCAATGCAAGTGTTGTTGGTGTAACACCAAAGGCACTGTGGAAAAAAAAAAAATTATNCCCTCAATATCAGTAAATATCCATAACCACTACTTTACATGAGGGCACAGCGCAAACGCCTCTCTCTACTGAGCCTGGCTGGGATGGAGCTCACTTTCTCCATAGCAGCCCATATAGCGCTGTATTTTACATTTGTGGCTAAAACAGTGCTGATAACACACCAATGTTTTGGCTACTGCTGAGCAGTGCTTGCTCATCATCAAGGCTGCTCTTTTCCTGACTTCGTTCCCCCTGCAGTGAGTAGCCTGGTGGTGGGCAGAAGACTGGGAGGGGGCACTGCTGGAACATCTGACCTGAATCGACCAAAGGGATATTCCACACTGTATGATGCCACCCTCAGCAATAAAAACTGAAGTAGAAGAAGGTGGCAGCAGCAGGTGGATGGGTAGGAGGTGTTCTGTTTTCCAAGGTGGCTATTTTTTGGAGACTGGCTGNGAAAAAAAAAAAATTATCCATCTTCAGAAAACAGCTTACAATCTAGTGCTCCTCTCCACAGACAAAATTCTTAAGCGAGTACGATACTGTATTGATACATTGATAGTACTTTGTAGTATGGAACCTACGAAAGCTCTGGTACAATTCCAAAGTAAGCCTAATTTGAATTTTGTACTTTTAAGTAATAAACAATAAATATTTACACTAGCCTGAAAATATCTGGGGACATACTGAGGTACTCAGTACACTTGAGGATAAAAAGGCTTTGGGTTTAGAATTACTAAAATTAGTAAGAATTACAAAACCCAAAAGCCAACTGCTCAAAATTTTAAAACAACTGGTATCTTTGAGGAATACAAATATGCTTAGAATCTTACTTCAGCCCTATATTTGACTATCAACAGAAGGAAAACCATAAAGAACCCTTACAATTCTACAGGAAGTTTTGCTGCAAGATAATGAAAGACACAGCCTTGTTCAATCTGTGTTGCAAAATACACTGGGTATCTCACTTGTACACACTTACATATCTGGATATTTTTTAATTTTAAGTGTCTTAGGTGTATTATAGCTGCAAAACCAGCACAACATTCTGCTTTTTATGTCACCACTAAATGTCAAGCTTAAGTTTTGACCTTCATCTGTTAAAATAGATATTCATTCAAAATTCCTTTACCACACAACTCAACCAGTGAAGAAGTTTCGGATAACAGTAAAAGGAATCCTTGACAGAACGGGGTTTTGTAGGATTCATTATAGAAAAGGCTCATGCAGGAACTATGTTTTATCTAACCATACTATCAAGAACATCTCTCACATATCCTCAATTGCACAAAATCCTATCTTGCTCTGAAGGGTTAGAAAGCGTTAAACACTAAGTAAACCCTTTGTAGTAGATTCTGCTCTCTTGAAACAAGTGAAGAAAGTGACAAGAACAATTTATTCACATTTCGTAGTTGGTTGACTGTATGAGTCACAGACATCCATAAAGACACATCAACAAATATAATTAAGAAGGCTGAAAAACCTTTACACAAAAACTGCCCTCCAAAGTCATAACTTTAATAAGGATGTTAGATGAGAACATGGTTATTTTTGTTGGCTTGGTTATTTAGTAACAAAAATTAGCAGTTCAAAAATAATAAGACTAATAGAGGCTCGATTGGAAGTCACTGTTAAACCTGGTTTGAATGCAATGCTCACCCTGTTTTGAGTAGGATGCTGGACTAGATGACCTCATGAGACTATATACACTGCTGGTGACAACTAGGAGCACAAAAGCTGAACTGTATCACTTTGATAGAGACTACCGCATGCAACTACTAAAAATGTGTGTAGCCCAAAGGGCAGTAGCTGATACTGCCACTAATTGGTGCACAGGCTAAAGAGAAAATATTTCAACTGACTTATTTCTGATACTAAAAATAGATCCAACTGTCAAAATTGAGTTTAAAAAAAAAAGAGCCTAAACACCCAAGGGCAAAACATTTTCTTAACTTTGATCCTCATCTACACAGCCTACAAAGGAAGGCTAAAATATTTTATTTAAAAGTAAATCAAACGAAGAAGAGAATCACATGAAGAAGAGAAAACTTCTCAAGACATTAAGCAATAGGTATTTACAGACTATCTGGTAACAGATACAATTCTCAGATTTTAATATACCTGGTAATCTTAGAGTCATAGCAATAAATAATTCTTTGAAGCAAATAAGTTGAGTTTCAGGATTCTAAAGCTCTAACCAAAACCCACATGCATTATTCCTTACAAAACAGTACCTTAAAAAATAAAATCAAATGCAATGGTATATCCATAAAAATACCAAGCACTCAGAACTTCTTTATAAAAAACACATGAAAATTGGTATCCATCAACTCTAAAGATCAGCCCAATTATAATTCAGATAAAAAAAATCTGATCATTTTGAATTATAATTCTATTTAACTGAACTAGCCGGTGATATTTTAGGGTTTGTTTAGAATGATTTTTTTTTTTTTATCTATTCACCAGAAGTTTAGTTTTAATTTTTATCTGCTGCTACTATCTATATTATCATCAATATGTAATTGCCTCAGTAGAAGAAATCAAGGTAATTTCAGCAATCTTTTGGTTTTGTATTGCTTGCACAAATGCTAATGGCTTTATTTGTAGCCTTTTTTTTCTTTAAATGTATGCATGAATTGTCTGAATCAAGTCTAAAGTCACCTCTTCAAGGTTAACACTGATGCTATTGCAATAGTTGCCCTGGATCATCCATCATTCTGTCATCAGAAGAAGCCTGAACTCCATCATTGGTTTGACAGATTCTGCGAATAACGTATCTATAACTCTGTTAGTGTCTTCAGAGCGCATACACATCTAAAAGGATTTATTCTGCTCCTAAGGTGAACACACAGCTCTCAGGTTAATAAAAGTGGTGCTCATATTGCTCATATGCCAGTCTTGGTACTTACAGGCATCAGCTGCAGCACCTATTTGAAGTGACAATCACACCAGTGTAGTGGTCATGATGAACGTTTAACCTTTAATGACCCATATTTCATGTTTCCTACTTCATATTTCTGAAGTTGAAGAGTTCTTTACACAATGCTAGCCTTATGATGACAGAGGTCTAACAGCACACTATCAATGGCTACATTAATACAACACAATTAGTATTTTTTTTTTAATTCCAAAGGATGCACAAAACAAGCATAAAATAGATGTTTAGATATTTCTCAATTTACCCTAGTGATAAAGTTCTGCAGTAACTTATGTAATTTCATACATAAGTTCATACATAATTTCATGAAATACTTCTTTTCAGTGACATCAAAAGTTAGAATTGGAGACAGTCACTCTAAACATGGGAGTTTTCTTCTGCACTGCAGGGACAGACATTTGGATATTTATCACAATATTTATTGTGGAGCTAAAAAGGTTTTGAGCAAAGGACATAGAATAAAATTCCACTGATTTATATGTCTACATTAACAGAAATTTGTTGGAAATTTAACACAGCAATCTAGCCTGACAGTCTTAAGCGCTCACAGCCTTATGCAGTCAGAGAGGCCAACCTGTCTGAACATCTACAGAGCACCGACCCAGTCTGCCTCAGTTAAATGCATTGCTCAGGGTATCTCCAGAAAAAGGCATTTCTAGGTTGCTTGCATTAATTTGCCAGCTCTCATATTCTGGATACAAGAAATGCAATGCATTTTATCCACATCAGATTCAGTTTATCCAGCCCTCACATAAGATGGAAATTTAACCAATGCTGCTTGCAAAACAAGGGTAAGAATCTAAACCAGTAGCAACAACTTGCTCTGTTGCACTGTGAAAGCACTGAGCACTCACAGAAACAGGAAGCCTGGAGTCTACTTGGTCACTCCTCTCCAGGCAAAGCAGAGAAATACCCTAAGTGACCAAATCATTGAGCACCCTGGGAGAGTGAAAGCACACTGACACAGAGTATGACAGGGAGAAAGAAGGACATTAGGTGACCAATTTTACCACCTGAAAACAGACTAGAATCAACTGATCTGGATTTCCTCTTATTAAGGGCAGTTTAACTTGGTTCACCATTTTGAAAATACAAAAACAAAAAAAAAACCAGCCAAACAAAACCCAGCAACTCTGTTTTATATTAAGTGGAAAATCACCAAACTCTCAGCAGTCAACAAAAATATGTTTAAAGTCTTACCGAAACATTTTTCAGACATTCTTCACAGGACCTCTGGGAAAACTCTGAACATGCTAGAGAAAAAAAGCAAAAACAAAACAAACACAGGTATCATTTTTATTCAGTAACATCAAACATTTAAGACAATATTTACCCTTTTTTCTTCCCACCCTCCCGCTACATACAAGCAACAATTTTGCTTAAATAATGAAGGATCAATAATTCCATTCTAGAAGAATGGTAGCAAACAGATAAAAAGCAGTTAAATTTGACCTCTGAAATAGTTAGGGAAACAATTTATGTATTTCAGATTGAACGTACAGGTAAACTACCTCATCAAGAGAGGAATGATTTCTTTAAGGACAACATGGGAGATATAACGCAGGAGCATTGAGCCTCCTTGTAACCCTGCTGAGGTTCTCAGACTTACACTTCAATGTCACCAGTGTTTTAGTTTATGTTTTCAGTAACTGAACCACCCACTGTAAAACAAAGAAATGTAACAATCCTTAGATCCTCTTACTTACATATTACGTAGCCTATAATGGCATATAACCAAAAGACCGGGGCTCAAATTCTAAAAAATAAAATTAGACTTTCATTTATGTACTGCTGTTACAAAATGTAACGTTACCGTGAGTACTTTGAAAAAAAGTTTCATTGTGCTTCATACATTTCTCTGGATCACTTAACACAAATCTTCGACCACTCAGGGTGTTCTCTTCAAGAGCAGAGAATAGAAAAAAACACCTCTCAGACTGAAAAAAACACCCAGCCCCTCCAATCCGCCCTGCAAAAGCAATATGGGTACCAGCATACTAAACAAAGCCAACTTTGAAACTTTTGGATTCAAACATATAAAGTTGACAGTATCCCTCTAATATTTCAAGGGACTATTGTAGCATCTTTATTAGGGAAAAAAACATAAGCCATAGCACCACTACCAACAATAACTCACACTGTATTTTAGACAATATTTGTCGAACAATCATTCCTTCTACTTTGACATAACATCTGCATTAAGCATCTAACATGAAATGAAGTGAAAAGTCATTTTTACATACCAAGTTTGGTTTACCAAGAAGTGGAAGCATTATTTTGATAAGCAGAATCATTTTCACCAAAATAGCTTACTTAGCGTAACACACCTTGCACAGAGCCAGCTATAGTTGTACGAAGATTATACTCTCACAAGAAGATTGGAAAAAGCTGTTACTGTTCACGCTTAATTTTTTTAACAACTAGAACTCTGCCCACACATACAGGAATTGTAATATGTTAATTATACACTAATTATCTGCATGACCTCATGTTCTAGGAGATGTAAAATGTAATAGCACAAGACAAAACCCTTTGTTCAAAAACAGCTTCCCCCCTCTTTCCAATACGCATGAAGGTAGCATATACAGAGATTTTTTATTTTTTAAAGGAAGACAGGGCTCTAAAAGAGCCAGCGGACACTAATAACTAACATGTAACTTTAGGATCAGTGACCTTTTGGGGAGGGGCCTCTTACTATTCCACTAAAAAACAAACAAACAAACAAAAAACAGTGCCACTGCACAGATAGGCAGAAACCTTTCCACACCTACACTACGGTTATTGATAGGTAGTTTGCATTAATTTATTCTCTGCCCACATTTTCAGCTTAAACCGTTCTTCCCTCCCACTGGCATACTTCAAGAGAGTGCTCTTATTGCCCGTCAGCCTTCCTTTTGCTCCAGTAATTAAGCCATGCTCTTGTAGGTATTTTCTCAAACAGGGAACAACACAACCTTTGTAGCCCTGCTTTGTGCCAGTCCAACTTTGTTAAGCACAAGTGTTAGACTTCCAGAATATTTAACAATACAGCACGTAAGGTCCCATAATCTCACAGATCTGCCATAAAACAGCCTTCTCTCTCTTCACTGGACCATCCCTTTGGTAACTGCTAGCCATCTGACAGTCAGCAAGTCCCTACTTTTTTCAACTACTTGGCTTTAAGATTAAAATAAGACTATAATACTACTCATATGGCACAACAATCCATCCTTTATTTTCCACCTTAATCTTATTTCTAGCGTTCATTCCTTAAAGGTCTCTCACATCTTTCCGTATAATATGATCCTCCTCCACATCAACAATAAACTTTGTGTCATGAGCAACCTCCTAACCTCACACAGAAATAAAAACACACGGAAAGTTCTTTCCTACAGAATCCATAAGCAACCTGACTGCCAATTCAACCCAATTTTTGGCTCAAGCCAAACTCTTTACTTTGGCTTATGTTTCTCAGAACTGTCAGAAAAAAAACGATTAACTTGCTGTTGTTAGCAGGTTCCTCCCTCTCTAATTGTTGAAAAACACTGACTGCTCCCTTTCTCTTGCTTCACGTTGGCTGTCTCACAAAGTCGGATACTTTCTTTTCAAGCATAAGCCGTCCTGTAAAAGAAACGAGACTCCTCAAATGGGACTCTAAAAACACATGTCAAAGTCCACTCGAGATACCCTAATTTTATGCAAATTAACTTGACCTATACCTTTCTGGTCACATCTGTTAAAGGCAGCTAAATTTGCAGAGCTTCATCAACTGCTTCCCAAGAGCAGCTATAGCATAAACGACTCCAGGGGAACAAACAGCATGGCAAAAGCATCCTAGTCGGCTTCTCCTTCCGAGCCAAACTCCTCGTTTCCAGTGAGGGGGGAGAAAATGCAGGCGGCAGCCCCCTGCAGCCCGACGGCCCTCCGCCTCGCACGCCGACCAGCAGCGCAGAGCCGAGTGACCCCAGCCCCTCCTGGGTCGCCGGCTGCACGTCGGCCTCCTCGGAGCGGAGGGGGCGGCCGAGCCGGGAGCCGTGCGAGCAGCTGCCGTCCCGCCGCGCCGACCCGGTCTGCTCCGAGAGGCTGGCGGCGAGGGGGACGGCAACCCCCGGGCTCCCCGCGCCTCCACAAGGCGCTTCCGGACGGCGCCTGGAGGCCGCGGGGCGACCTCCGCCCGCTCCCCGCTGCCCTCGCCGCGCTGACGCGGAAGCTGCGGCCCCGCAGCGAGAAATGCCCCGGGAAGGGA